>JACEEZ010009986.1:0-27500 GCA_016584305.1 Chionoecetes opilio | reverse complement strand
AGTTTGGAATTTTGTCAGGTGCAATTTTACCTTGAGTTTTTTGCAAAAAGACGACGAAGGGGGAAGGGAATATTTTTTGGGAATAAAAATTTGAGGGTGGGGGAAAAATAAACGGCAAGATCCACATGTAAGACCTTTAAAAATTTTTTTTATACCAAAATGTTGTATTGTTGTTTTATCACCCAAACTAATGATATATGAATTTCGTCAACAATAAGGTCTAGGAGGTCAAAAGGTCAAAATTTTTTGGCGTGATAAGAAAATTCGACAGCTGATTTTGGGCCCTTTTCTCTACTATAAAAATAATTTTACATCTGCCGCGTCATAAAGTGGACATTGGTAAGCCAAAAAAAAAGCGGAAATTTTGTTTTAGTATCGAATTTTGTTTGTCTGTTGTTTCTACAATTAGAGTTGATATTTAGTGATATATGTGAAAGCAACGGTAATTTTAAGGCTTACACTGGGGTGTGTTAAATTTTTGTTATCAATTATTTTTTCTATTTAGGGCTTTTTTTTTGTATGAAATGAAAATTTAAAAAAATTTTGGAACTTTATTTAGTCTATTTTACTCATTATATTAGTCAAACTTTTTGGTTTGGTTTAGATTATTTTTATTAAAATTTTTGATTGTTATGTTTTTCATCGACAATAAAATAAAAAATGGATGTTTGATAAAAATTTGCTACAGTTTGGGGATTTTTGGGGGTTTTGGGGTCAAAACAGCCATAGTTGGAAATTTGACATTGTTTTTAGGATGTATGGGAGTGTCTTTAAAAATTTATGTATACCTAAAAATCTCGTATAAGTTAATTGAAATTTTTAAAGGGGGTACTTTTTATTTGGTTTTAAAAACTGCCCCTTTTTGAAGCAGAGTTTTTAGTTTTTATTGTTGATACTAATTTATAACATTTTATTTTGTATATTTTACATACATATTTTTAAAACTAATTCTGACCTTATTTGCGGGTGACTAGTCGTGATGTGTGTCCGTTTTTTTTCGCCCCTGTTCGGCAGTGGGGGTTTGGTTCCCCAAGGATCCCCGTGTGTTTAAAGGAAAGTCGAGCAAGGTAGGCCTTTCATTTTCAGTTCCACCCGCTCTTTGATGTAAATGGGGGACACAAAATCAGTGCACAGAGATTGCATCGCACTTTCACATCTCCGTGGCCCTCACTAGTCATGGTGGTTCGGGTCTAAACGGAAGAGAAGAAAAAGGCGCCAGCCCCCACGATAAAGAAACGCTGCGTAATCAATTGCGCAATTTTTTTGCCTTTTGATTTTGTAGTTTTTTAAACAAATATCACAAAAAAAGCATAAAGAGCAAAAAGGCTGCACGATCGCTGGAGTGCGCATTGAGGAACATGTCATTCGCTAACAACCCCAAAATCCCTCCCGAACGTTGTTCTCAATGTGGCCCCAACAAGGAGCAGCTCATTTAGATGATCATGAGGACTTCAGATAGAACGCAAGGGCTCCCGGTTCCCAACGACTTGTTGTTTCAGGGGAAACTGATATCCTGTTGAAGTTGGGAAGGGGGTTACGAGGGAAGATCAGATTTTCAAAAACCATGAGGAAGCAGACGTCATCATTCCCCACCAGGTTGTCCCGTTTTTTTTCTAACACCAGAAAGATATTAAAGTAATCTCAGATACACAGAGTGTTGTTTGTTGTACATTACTACCATACGTCAACCTCTGCTGCCTTGTATGGGAAACCCACTTCTCCTGAAAAGGACTTCAGTAACTTGGAAAACCTAATAAAACACCCGGCTATTGTCCCCAGCGCTGGCAGCACTGCTTTTACAGGATGCGACACAGTTTGGTTGCTATTTTTTAATTTGGAAAAAAACAAAGCAGAAAAGTCCTAAAGGCAGGATATAAACTGGACAGACAGGGCAACCTGAAGCCCCAAAACGAGACAAAAATTCGAGAAAAACCCGTTTATTGCAGCATGCTATGGGAGAGAAAGGGGGGGGGACAAAGACAGCATGTCAGATATCGATACAGACATGGATCTCCACATGGGGAGAAAAAGGCTTTCGTTTTGTTTACCAAAAGAAAAACTCTTCCCCCTCAAGGGAAGCGTTTGCGAGAACGTGAAAAAGGGGACATTTTTAGCAGCTTTTGGGGGTCGGGACTGACTGGCGAGGCACCCGATTGGCCCTTGAAACTTGGGTACTGATGACATTTTTGGGGATTAAAGCCAGTGACCCTCCCACCAAACGGAAATTTCTCAGCGTGTTTTAACGATCCAATGTGGTTTCCAACGAAACCCCCATGCTCAACGAAGGTGTGGGTGTGTGGGGGTCAGAGTCCTGTTCTGCTTTGTCGCTGTCGAGCAAAAAAAAACATGTCGGAACGGGAAAGGCTGAAACAACGGGAAAAGGGTGCCAAGACTCGGATGAAGATGAAAGTAATGATAGGGGCACAGGGGACTGATGGTTTTATTTTTGGAGTTTCCCATTGAGCTTGCAATAGATTCGTCCTAAAGACACTTGGATTTGGGGATGTTCTAGTGGGAAAGATTGCTTAATCCCCTTGGGTTTATGAAATTAGGGATTAAAGCTGATTATCTCTTAAATAGTTAAAGTATACGCACCATTTTTGCGGCTCTTAGATTGGTTTCAGAAATATTGTTTTTACTTTCCCAGTCTAATTGGATGGTTTTAATTTTTTTTTTAGTATTATTATTTAACGAAGTTATTTTTCAGACCCTATATATAAAAATGTCTATTTAATTTCATTGGCGTTATTGGATTCCTTTTATCACAAAAACCCATGGTTAGACACCAAAAAGACTGTGTAATCAAAATTAGGAAATTTTTCAAAATAAAACCATTACTAAAGGGTTGGGGATTATGTTATAGCCGCCATCTTTAATTCTCAAATGCTCAAAGGGTGCCTAAATTTCACCCGACAGATTTTATTTTTGCACAACGTGATCAAAAAACCCCAAGGGAAAAAATTATGCACCACAAATTCAAGGTTCAACCCCCCAGCTGCGGACTTACAGTTGAAACATCCCCAAACCATAGATAAAAGTAGAACTGGATGTGACATCCGCAAATACGCGCGCGGCGCGGGGAGTACGGGGCCCCTGGCCCTCTGCTGGCCCATTCACTTTTGCAATGACTAATTGTGGTTTATCAGTATATTGATTACTGTTTTTCTTTTTAAATGTTTGTTTTATAATTTTTAAATAAAAAACGTAAAACACGCTAAAAAAATGCCTTACGAGACTCGAAAAATATGCATGACTTAAATTTTCTTTAAATCTTTGCATTTTAAAAAATTTTCGAGTCAACTTTTTTCATGAAAGGGTATAATAAAAGCGTTTTTATTTGGTTCATTGAGTATTTGTTTTTTGAAATTAATTTGAACCATGCATAAATTAGCGTTAACTAAATGATAAAAATCAAACAATCGGGTAATTTTCCCGATTGATGAGGTTATTTATTTACTTATATATTTCGTTTTCTGCTAAATGAATTAGCACCATGTATAAATTAGTGTTAACTAAATAAATAACCTCATCAATCGGGAAAATTACCCGATTGATGATTTTATTTATTTATTTAACGCTAATTTATGCATGGTTCTAATTCATTTATCAGAAAACGAAATATATCAATGGAAAGCTAATAAAATTGCACTTCTATTGATACCCTTCATCATAAAAGTTGACTCGCAAAGTTTTAAATGGCGAAGAGTTGAAGTAAATATTAAGTTCATGCATATTTCTTCGGAGCCTCGTAATGGCATTTCTTTAGTGTGTTTTATTGTTTTTTATTTGATAATATTATAGAACAAACATTTACAAAGATAACAGTATATCATATATACTGATAAACCAGTCTATATGATAGTCATATGCAGCAAGTGAATGGGCCAGGAGACTGGCCATGGGGCCAGTACTGCAGTGTGTACCGCGCGAGGCGGCCGAGTGTCACATCCAGTTCTACTGTTATCTATGTCCTAACCAATGAAAACAGCTCTCCTTCGATGACGGAGCAAGAAGATACACCGGGTCGGTGCATGCATGAAGCATGTTTGTGTGTTCGTGTTTGTGTGATGGATATTGGATTATGGGTAAGGGATATGGATGTAAGAAGTTTGATATGCGTGGAAGTGCAGATTTACATAAATGTGCGAAGTGGAAAAGCGCAGTGTGCAAGTGCGCGATCAACAAGGGTTGGGTGTATTTTTGATTAAAAAACCTTACGACTGCATGAAAACTGTATGTACAGTGTATGTATGGCAAAGGACCTACAGACTGCTTCTGCCTTGAAACTTTTTAGTAAACAAACACGTCGGCATATATCTTGATCATGATAGTCGGCAGAGTAAGATTGCCACCGACATGTTTGTTTACCAAAAGTTTCAAGACAGAAACAAATTAATGTATAGGTCCATTGCCATACATATACTGTACATATAGTATTTATGCAGAGTCTTAAGGTTTTTAATGGGAAATAGTAGGATTTCATAGTGTAATACATATGAACCTTTAAAATGTAGTGGCAAGGCGATAAGTATGACTTCAATGAGGAGTCCAGCGGCAGGGGCGGATTGGGTACCCCAAAACAGCCCAGGACAGACACCTACTGGCCCTATCTTGCAAACTTCAGTCATAAAAAAACGTAGTACCTCTGAATAAAAAATTATTACATTGATTCCATATCAACTAGATAAAAAGAAACATTTTGAATAAACGGTATTCAAACCCAAAAATATATCATATATACCACACTAGCATATTTGTTTCCATAGTTCTTGTATGAAAGTGCGTTTTCACAGTCTGAAAAGCTATTGAAGCAATAAGTCTAGATTCACACAATAAACCCAGTCATTCACGAACCATTTTACAAAACAATTCAATTCTAACCAGCAAACTGGACTGGAAGACATCAACACAGCTGCTGATCATCCCGCCACACAATACACTTGACTATAAACATGCACATTTATCATTCTTTACCTCAATATAATCACTCATTTTGAAATTTACATTATGATAAGACATTGAGTCTTATCATTAATTAGTTATTACTTGGTGATTTCAATGTTTACCACCAGCTTTGGCTATCATCTTCTTTCACTGACCAACTTGGTGAACAAGCCTACAATTTTTCTATCATTCAAGACCTAGAGCAGCTGATGCAGCACCCTACCCGTATTCCTGACCGCATTGGAGACAACTATCATACTTGACCCATTCCTAACTACTAACCCTTCTGCTTACTGTGTGAAATTATTCTTTCTGTAGGGTTTCTCCGATCACAATCTTATCTTTGTAACCTGTCGTATCGCTCCGGTGCTGCCCTGGGACCCACCTAAGCAGATGTACTTCTGGCATTTCAATTCAGCTAAGTGGGAGGACCTAAGATTCTGATTTTCCATGTAATGATTATTACCTCCATGTCAGAAACCCATCTCTTTGTGCAGATCACATAACTGAGGTCATTGTCTCTGGCATACAGGCATAAATTCCACACACTTTCTCTAATCCTAAAGCCCGTCAACTTTGGTTTAACTCTATTTGTTCTCATGCTGTACAAGATAGAGAGGCAGCTCACAGATGGCACAGTAACCATCCATCTCCTGAAACTCATGCCCTCTATATTTCTGCCCGTAATCATGTCAAATATTTTCTTCAACTTACCAAAAACTCTTTCATTCAAAGAAAATGAAAAAAAAATCTGAATCAAACTCATCTTGTGACTTCTGATCTAGCTAAAAACATCTCTAACAATTTTTCTCTTCTTCATCTTTCGCTCCTATGCTTCTCCCGGATGGCTCCACAGCTGTCTAATCTATTTCTAAAGCTGAACTTTGTGCTCAAACCTTTGCTAAAAATTCCACTCTTGTTGACGAGTTCCTCCTTCTCCTCCATCCTCTGACTACGGTATGAAGATCTAAGATCCTTCGTAAAGATGTTTTTTGTCCTTTCTGGCCTAGATCCTCGGAAGGCGTACGGTCCTGACGGAATCCTCCCTAATGTTCTCAAAAATTGTGCTTCTGTTCTTGCACCCTGCCTAGTTAAACTTTGCCTAACCTGCCTGGTTAAATGGGTTTGAAGGCCGCCGGCGGCCCTCAAACCCATTGACTCACCAAGACACAGCCCGGTGTGCCATGTGGCCAATCCGCCCCTGGCCCAGTAATGCTCCTTCAGATTCAATAGCTAGAAGAGGGGAGAGGGAGTGAGGAGACGCTGGGCGGCCTCGGCTGGCTCAAGCCAGACGAGGCATACAGTCTCCGGGCATGAACTTCTCTCACAACCGTACCATACTGTGCTACAGAGGGCCGGCCCGGCCAGGACTCAGACCGGTAGTGGAGCGGCCAAGAGCCAAAAATGTAGCTTGACCCCTCCACACTTTAGAACAAGGCAAATTAGGTATCGTTGGATTCGTTAGGATGTCTACTTTGTGAAAAACGATGTTTTACAGTCAGATTCTAATTCAAACATTGTCATTTAACCCATTTAAACCCATTTCACCCATACCAAAATTGAGAATTTTTTATATCTTAAAAATTGTTATTTTGGCACTTACAAAGATTGAAAACTTGGTAACATCACATTAATTCCTTTTCTGCCAAGTACACTCTCACAATATATGAGGTTGAAACCCACTTTAATGGGTTTTGGACCCCCAAAATACCCCCAAAATTGGGGTTTTTACCATTTTTTGGCCATTTTTGACTCGTACTTTGTCTTCATTATACAAAAAACCCTTGCCCCAAACGTTGCACTCATTGTTACTTTATCACTTCCTAATTGTGTATGTTTTTTTCCTTGCGGTTGAAGAAAGTATGGAACCACCAGAAGAACCCACTCAGAAAGGAGAAGAACGAGTCTTTGCGAATGCTGGCGTATTTTGCGAGACTTCATTATCCAAAAACCAAAGCTGAAAACCCAGTTGTCCAGAATCCTGGAGTCGAAGGATTGAAATCCATTCTGAAAGCTGCCGAAACTTCGTAAAGATGGTGTCTATGATCGGCTGTTTCCATTTGAAAAACGACATCCTAAAAGGAGATACTGTTATCAAATTCCACCAAAAGTGCAGAGCAAATTATACGACAAGAGGAATATCCAGATAGCCCAAAGAAACACTGGTACATGGGGCTGACGTTTGACGATGGCGCAACAGGTAGTGGGCCTACGGTTGGACTGGTCTCGTCTCCGCGATATGACACGTCGCAATTTGACATTCGATCAGGCTGTTTCATATGTGGGAAATCACATAGTGGAAGGAGAAACTGTCGAACGTCTCAACTGGGACGGGGTCCACCACACGACAAGAGTGCTTGATGCAGCCATTCAGAAAAACGACTATGAGATTCAAATGCGAATGCTGTCAAACACTGACTTGTTTGCAATGGATGCAAAATATCATCGCTCTGCTATTCGCATTACATCTCGCTTACCAATATTAAAGCTGCTAGTGCTAGGGCTAAGGTTGATAAATCTGACAATGCGTGTGCCTTCAAAAGTTTGTGTAAGGAGATTGAAGAGACTGTCCTGTCCAAAACCATCTCTACCCACAACCCTTGTCTGTCCTGAATGACGATTGGTCGCTATATCAGCAGAGGTCAACTCAAAAACCAACGAGTCTTGTACTACATGGAGATTGAAGGAGAAATTACAGAAGCATTTCGGAGAAGGATTTCATTCATCGTCCCCAGCCTGGAAGTCTGATCTTGTATGCTCAGGGATATCACAGTTGCCGAGGCCTTGAAACACGTTGTGAGCTACAAGTGCATGTAATAAAATTGGTGAATGTGAACTCGAATCCTCTGATGATGTCAATTCAAAGAGGACGCTGTTGTCTTGCAAAAGGGCCCAGCTGGTATCATCAGGAAATGTAGCGGTGACATTACATTTCAATCTGATCGTTATGATTCTAGGGGGAATATGGAGACAAAAAAGTGCAAGGACTTTTTCCGAATCCTTTGAATGATTTCGTTGCAGGGTGTACTTCAAAAAAACTTTGACAGCGCTACAAGCTATGAATTTGAGACTCCATGGGAAACATTGAAATGAGAGTTCTTGCAAAAATGTCACAACATGATTTCTCTAGTTTGTAAAATCCATACCACAACAACATTTGTTTAGGTGTCAAGCTGCCCCACGACCTTTTGGTAGTCGAGAACTGATAGTGACCTGTCCTCTCTTGGACACAGCATACCTTATGTTTGAAGTGCGTAGTTTCCCTCACTGCCATTGCTTTGGAACCAAAGCTGTCAACCAAGTCTGACGTTCATATCCACGTGACATTTCTGTCTATGATCCTGAAATGTTATTAAGACCACTGTTGATGCCGCATTGACAATTTCGATCAAATGAACAGACAATAGACGGAAAGAACACTACACATTCAATGGCGGGTGGTGTTGTAATCAAAGGTCTCCTAGGCCAGAAGAAACGCCTTGCATTCCCAAGATCAAACCTAAAAACCCTAGATGCACAGAGCTGTGATGAGGAGGAAATCAAACGCTACAACAAACCCATACTAAACCAGAACCATGTGTGAAATGGGAAGTCAAAGAACTGGATAAGTCTGCTAGTGATGTGGTACAAAAAGACTTGATTTGGGAAATGGTCCGTGCAAGTCCCCCTGAAACCTCACGTATTCCGGCTTGGGGTGGATTTCAATTCTTTAGTTAGCGAGAGAAAAAATTCCACTGCCCTCGAATATGGTATCTCCCTTTCATTAATGCGCCACCCTCTGATTTCTCTACGATCTACACGACTTTGCTGAAATTGGTTGAAATTGCAAATGCAGTGGGACAAGAACATGTTCTGGTCACTGCTGACCTGGCAATATATAGCAAGGCTGAACAGATTGTCTGGACTGAGCCAGATCCCTTGGCTGGTCGAGTGACGATGAGGCTTGGTGGGATGCATCTCACTATGGCTTTCATAGCCAGTATAGGGAAGCTGTTTAGTGATGGTGGTCCCCAAACAACATGCTGACAGTACCTGAAGTGTATGCTCATGCGTCCGTGAGTTTGGATGTTGCAGAGGAAGCAGTATGCCAGAGGTCTAAGAGGAATCAGACTGGTACACGAAGCACTGTTTCACTTGTTTCTATCAGCTGCCGAAACCTTTGCAATGAAAAACAAGTTGCCCTGGTTGGATGATGAGACCACGCACTTAATTCCAATGATCTGAAACTCGAGAAATGCCAGTGGTCGCTGGCAGTTTTAACTCAAAGGTTGGTCTACTGTGTTTTGGCTCCGCGACTAATATTTTTCATAAATTAATTTCGCGATAAACATTGATGCACCGCTCTGAATACCAAAAAATATAGTTCTTCTGTTGTTCTACTAAATTTTATGGATGACATGCATTACGATGGAACGTTCTATAATAGCAATTTAAAGCAAATTACTCGCCTCGAGTAGCAAAGCTTAATATATTTTTTACATGTTAATTGGTGGCATGTAAAATTTGGGCGATGTTCACACTGTTTTCTAAGACCAGTACTGCTGCGTCCCGGCAAACGCTTGTTAAAATACAATAAACAATGCCTTGGAAAAACGAAGAATAAAGAATGCCGAATCGGGTTGTTGCTGCGACAATGTAGGTTATAATTGTGGGAGGCGACACTCCGGGGGGGAAGTGGTGGCGGGGAGATTGTGGGCGGGGAGATTGAATCAAAACATTGCCACTTCACGCCTCGACTCATTGCACTTCCAGGCCTTCTATCTGATTGATATACACAATAATAACAGGAAAATATGACTGCCTAGGTATAGATAACTTCTAAACATACGTTATTGACTAAAATAATATCATAGAGTAGCATTTACCTCGCCTCCTCAACTATAACCTTCTTGGTTATTTGGTTATTACAATGTTTTACAGATCAGGCTTCTATACAATATACATATAGAAGAAAATCGTTCTTAAAATTATACTTTTGTGTTTTAAGTGCAGTGGAATAAGCCCATATTTTGTTTCCAGTAGACCAACTTATTTTCAAAAAAATGAGTTAAAACTGCCAGCGACCCCTGGCATTTGGGTTCTAGTTTCTCTCGAATTGCAGATCTAGAGAATACCTTCAAAATGCAATCCCCGAAAGCCTGCACTGGCTGTGTGTCAGGAGATTGAAATGCGCTTGTCATCCTCTCTTCTCAGTACAATGAAGAAATTCAAAGACACCCGGAAGAGAACAAACAGCAACATTCCGTTACTGGATTAGCTTTCTGTGCTGGTGACACCCTCTTGAAGTAATTCGGGCAGACCGTGAGGCTGATTTTGAAATGCACCTTACCGCCGTCCTTGAAGTTTATACCGTACTTCTTCTGGCAGGCCGCATCAACTATGCACGATACACCCCAAATCTATGTTGCGGAATGCGTCCTTGGAGGTGTCAGCTCCACGAATGTTTCAGCACATGTCGGAAGGTGGTTTCGTGTGAAAAGACCATAAAGGACTTTCAGCTGCGTTCCTACGGATTTAGGCTCTCGAACAGAGTATCAACGAGAGGCAAAGCCAAGGTGGTGTCATCGGGTTACACACTGAGGAAAGGAACCTTAGTTCGCTGGCTGCTGACCCGCCACATAACCGGGGAATAAGCAGAACGATTCAAAGAAATGTGTACACCTACCAAGGTCCAAGAATACACATGAAGAACTTGGACATGTTCGAGTGACCAAGGACCAGAATGATGTTAAAGTCATCAAGGAATACATCAAGGAACAATGCCAAGATCCATTTGACCTGGAAAGTGTGGCAACCTCCCTATTAAAATAACTAGTGGTCAGGTGCATCAGAAGAAGTCGAAAAGTCGATGAAGGGAGTGCCACAAAAGGGTCGGGAAATGATCAATCAGTTCACGAAAGAAAGGCTTGGGAACGAAAAGAAGAGGGAAATTTTTGGGGTCCAATCCCCAAGACGTAGTCAAAAACGTTTTTCTGCTATGAGGAAGTGTCTTTCCAGTGATAAGGAAGGGAAGATAATGATCGATACGAGGTACTCATCAGAAGACTGCTTGCAGTGTCAAAGAAATGTGATGTGGATATGCGCAAGGTCCTCTCCTACGAATTGGCAGCTGCACCGCCTTCAATGTTCCACGCGATGGTTCGATGAGGAAGACCAACAAAGCAAGATCTTGCCAAAAGCTGGAAGCAAATACGGATGAAATTTCTTGTCCTTCCCAGTCAGAATTCCCCGACGTCATCGCAGTCTGCGGCATACCTCATTGATGGCATGGCAATGTGGGCAGGCCCCGAACGAGAATCATTTCAAGACTTTCAATGATTTGGAAAGGTGGTTTTGGACCGAATTGTGCGTCTTCTGAAGAACAGTGCCATGGATCCTTCCATTGACCCTTGTGACGTTTGGGCCCTTTTACCGGTACGACAGAGAACAGTCAAATTAGTCGAAATGAACGACACAGACGAGGAATGATGGATTCCGGATTCAACTACCAGATACAAGGGAACAGGGACGTCCCGCCCAACTACAGGAGCTTCCTCAAAACCAGTACCAACAAGGCTAGTTTAGCTTCATTTCATCTGTCAGTACATCTGCGACAATGGACAAGACTCCTGCCTGCAGTAAATCGGTAGTACTGGCAGGGGGATTTGAAGATGGAGAAGTGGTCAAAGTTCTGAATGAAGTGGGGTGTGGGCCAGTCTTGAGGGGTTGTACAGCACACAAGAGGAGGCGGACACTCGTCTGGTATTGCATGCAATCATGTTATCGAGAGACCATCCAAGGATAATCATTCGGGGTGGGCGATACCGGATGTCCTCGTCTTGTTGGGTATTACTGGAGCAGGGGAGCACTGGCCGATGAAGTATATATGCATGCTGGCACTCAGGGAAATTCGTCTCCAAAGGAACGATTCATACCTGTTCACCATATCAGTTTCCAAACTCGGCAAAGCAGCATGCAAGTCATTACCACCGGGGCATGCTCTGTCAGGATGTGACACGACAAATGCTCTATACAGACTTGGAAAGCGAACGGCATATTTTAGCTCTCACCAAAAAAATTTAGATGCCTTACAGGGCCTGGAACATTCCAGGATGTGCCTACTTTCCTAGATTTCCGCAAGGCGATTTGTCCTTCTCATGCCTGGTAAAAAAAACTAAAAATCTCAGTTCACTGAATGAGCTTCGTTTCGTCTCGCCACCAACAACTGATAAGCCCGCATCCTTACTGCCACCCAACAGATGATGCCTTCGAACAACATGTATTACGGGCCCAATACCCAAGTAGCATTTTGGTGTCAGTCACATCGCAAAACCTGAGAACATGGGAACCCAGTTGGCCATGGTTGGCATTTTGAATGCAAAGGAGAACTGCGTCCAACAATGTACAAAAATGAATCGGCACCAGCAAGGTTTTTCAGACCTAACTCATTTGTACTGCACTGACAAAGGGGTTTTCCCCGGACAAAAATGCCAGTGTGTCATTGCTGGACTTGAGTGCATTGACATTTGTTCCTGTGGTGGAGAATGTGCGAATCGGCCGGAGATAAGTGAGGTGGCAAATAGAGATGGAGTCGGAGATGATACGGCCATGATGGTGTAAATACTGTAAGTAATCTTTGTAAGTGCCAAAATAACAATTTTTAAGATATTCCAACATTCTCAATTTTTTATGGGTTAAATGGGTTAAATGGCCATGTTTTAATTAGAATCTGACTGTAAAACATCCTTTTTCATAAAGTAGACATCCTAATAGTGTAAGTAATCTTTGTAAGTGCCAAAATAACAATTTTTAAGATATTCAAAAGTTCTCAATTTTGTATGGGTTGAATGGGTTAAATGGGTTAAATGGCCATGTTTTAATTAGAATCTGACTGTAAAACATCATTATTCATAAAGTAGACATCCTAACGAATCCAACAATACCTCATTTGCCTTGTTCTAAAGTGTGGAGGGGTAACTCCTTAAATAAGGCCCTTTTTTGGCCTCGACCGCTCCACTACGGTCTTCAGACACTCCGGCCCACCGGGACACAGCCCGGTGTGCCCTATGGTTAATCCGCCCCTGAGACTAGGAACACCCCTTAAGAGGTCTCCGCGCCATTTTTATGATTTTGTGTTATGGGTAGTGTCATACAGGCACAAACTTCCACTTTTGAATGGTATAGTGACATGAAAAAATTTGAGGATGTACCGAGGGATCAAAACAGTGTTTTTTTCTGGCGCCAGGCGTTCGAGAATGTCTGATCTGTAAGAACTAAGGGGGCCCGCGGCTGAGCCAATGGGAGCGCTCGCTGATGCCCCACCTTGCTCTCAGCCAATCACAGCCCAGTCCATTATTAAATCTCCCGGTGTAAATATCTCGTCACTAGCTATCCATGGCTGACAAGCGTGCGAGAATGTCTGATCTATGAGAACTACACGGGCCCGTGGCTGAGCCAATAGGAGCGCTCGCTGATGTCCCACCTTGCTCTCAGCCAATCACAGCCCAGTCCATTATTAAATTTCCCGGTGTAAAGAACTCGTCACTATCTATTTCGTTATGTACCTATCTCTGCCAACATTCGCCTCTTTCCTAAGTACCTTAAGGCAGTAGGACTCTCCAAAGAAAAGCTTAATAACCTTATAACTAATGAAACTTGTGAGCATGGACCACAAGCACTTCTTCGTGAAACTTATTGGGGAACAACAGGAGTTGCACAACAGGGAGGCGTGGCCAGTGCTGGCGGCAGTGACATAGAAGCAGACTTCTGTGACTATTAACCCCCCTCAGGCCAGATAAGCACAACACCTGGTGCTCTGGATAAGTGATCAGATTTATATAAAAAAATATATATATTTTAGTTTCAAGTGCCAAAATTTCATAGAGAAAAAAATAATAAAAAATATTTTTTTATTTTTCTATTGATGAAACTTATATGTATTTATATTTTTCATATAAAATTACTAATATGAATATTGATTCAGTTTTCAGTTTTGTACTTATATATCTTAGGTACTCTAATAATATACGTTTTTATATCAAACTATCTTTGTATCTATCAATCTTAATATTTCTTTCGAATGGGTTCAGTTTTTCAAGAGGATTCCATTGGTGTATAACATGTTGATGTCTGTCAAGTCAAGTCTGATGTCTTATCAAGTAAGTGATAGAAATCTCGAAACTTACTTTTGGCGCGGAGGCACCATTGGTTCTAGACGCCTAAAATTTAGTTAACTTTAAGCTAGTCTTCAAAATAGAGGAGCGTCTTATACACCGAAAAATACGGTAATTATCTAAAAACTACAATACATATATCATAACACTTTCAGTACAGACAAAATAAGCTATACATGGAAACAGGCACAGCGACTATGTCAACTAGCAGCATAACTTAATGAAATGTACATTTTTTTTCTTCATTTGAATGGCCTTCATCTAAACACTTGGAATGCACAACAAAGCAGATTGCCCACACAAAAAAAATCCGCTTTTTACAGACCTAGAATGTTGCATATTTCCCAAAGACAGCATTACAATGAAAAGTACACTGAACACTGATAAAATGCAGATTAGCAGAATTATGATGAAATGAAGGTTTGTTGGAGAGTGTAAGAATAAATGGGACACACACCAAAAAAGTCAGATGGAAAAAAATTTGAAAGGAATTAACTAAAACTCATCAAAAAATTAGTGTTATGGCTAACTGATGAAGATCTAACCCAACCTATGGGGAGTATTTATCAAACAACAAATGGCAATGCAATTCAGCTTGGTAACCCTCAAATCATAACTATTCTAAGTTTCACTCTTATCCAATCTTTGTGGCTTGCTCTTACTTCTGGGCGGTGTGTTCCCTGAAGACCATGGTCCTTCTCAAGGACAATGATAAGGTCCTGTTGTGCCTTGGCCCAAACTTCATTGAAAGTCCTAGATATAGAAGAAAAAGGCATCAGTTATAGATTATTGCATCACATGGGAGTTAAATGCATCATAATAATAATCAGCAGCAGCACGTATAAGGATGAGGATATAAATTAAGAGAATATATCGTTAAATATCCAGATTCTCTTTTTACATAATACCTGGGTTTTTGCCTTCCGCTCGAGGGGATAGCCACGTAAACTCCACTTACCTCAAGTAAGTATGTTACCTTTGTCATCCAAATACAATTAGTGACACCAAGAGGGTAGCAGTTCGCCAGTCCTAATTTACACTGATTATTCTTTGAATTCATACTAGTAATGGATGCTTCAGATGTTGGACTCGGTGGCATACTAATGCAAGAGAAAAATGAAAGACCACAGCCCATAGCTTATGCCTCTAGGCTATGTAATTGCGCTGAGAGAAATTACAGCGTAACAGAACGAGAGACACTTGAGATTTCGTGACATGATATTTGGACATAAAATATGGGTATGGACCAACCACACAGCAATCCAAAACCTATTCAAACACAAAAACCTCCGAGATAGACTTGCACGCTGGTTTGCAGCTCTACAAAACTAAGAAATTACTTTTGAATATATTCCGGGCCACAGAAACACAGCCGCAGATGCGCTTTCCAGAAGTATAAGTATTTAGGCCGATGCTATCACTTTATCGCACCATTATATAAGACTCTTCTCTATTTTCAAGACTTAACTTGTAAGGAACAAAAATCCAGTTTATATTGATTATTTTTTCAACATCAGCATAATATTATTATTCTTTAGCATAGTAAAAAAGCAAAAGCAAAAATAGTATATGTCAACGTGAATGAGGAGAGATCAGCAAGCTTAGAGATAAATGACTTCATGAGGAACGAAGAACCAGATGTGCTGTGCTAGGTGGAGACGAATATGTGCAAGGAGGTGGAAACACAGTTGGGAGATGGAAAATATGACCTGTGGAGAAGAGACCGAGACAATAAAGTAGGAAGAGTTATGATTGCAGTCAAAAAGGAATCGAAAGAAATTAAAGTGGAGATGGGAGAAGGAACTCCCATTCAAATAAGCTTAGAAACTAGTATAGGAGGAAAAAGAGATATTGATGTGGCATATACATTACATCAAAAACTAGATCATGGAGAGATTATAAATATCAAGAAATGTTGAACACAACTGGACAACTGGGGAAACTAATGGAGATAAGTACTGACTTTATTTTGATGGGTGACTTTAACTGTAAGGAGGTAAACTGGGAAATGCTCTGCAGAAGGAAATGATGACTCATGGGGTAACAAGTTACTTAACTAAGTAATGAACAAGTGGAAAACCCCCAAGGGTCATCACAGCTTGCTTGACCCAAGANAAAACCCCCAAAAAACCCCACACACACACAAACACAACACAAAAAAACACACACAAAACACACAAAAAAACCCCACACACCCCCCCCCCCCCCCCCGTTGTTATTAAAACAACAATAATAGTAAAAAAGAAAAAAAAATTTAGGATAAAAATAACTTTTTTTTAATTAATATACTTATATTTTTGCATTTTTTAAATTATTATTATAGTAGTAGTAGTAAAGTAGTAGCAGTATAAGCAGTAGTAGTAATAATATTATTTCATTAATTTTATAAATTTTTGAAATTTATTATTATTTCATCATTTTTTATTGTCAATTTTCACGATTACTATCATTTATAATTTTTTATTTTTATTCTGTTGCTTTTATTAAAATTTTTGATTTCTTACATAAGATAGATTTTTTATCATTTTTAAAAAATAACAAACAATTATAGTAATAATAAAAATAATAATAAAATATAATAAAATAATAATAAAAATAAAATTAACAAAAAAGTAATGATTCTTATTTTATTATGATTTATTACAAATCTTTTGTGGTGGTAGAAATATATAAGAAAAGTTTATCATCACTATATCATCTTTGTTCTTGATTTATCTTTGTTAAAATAATATAACTACTACTCTACTACTACTACTATTATTATTATATTTTTATTATTATATATTTTTACACGGGTCGACCCCAAAAAAGGTTCTGAGTTCTTTGTGTGGGGTTAAAAAAATTTCGCTGCTGATTTAAAAAAAGGCTTCTTTTTCAGCAGTTATTTTTTAAAAATTCGCATTTAAATTTTTAATAGTATTAAAATAATACATATAAAAATTATATAATAATCAAAAACAATCCCCCTACAATATATATTACTCAAATTAAAGCTGGGGGTGCCTGGGGTTTTATTGGGGGACCAATGTACATATCGGGCAAAAAATATATTTAAAATTATGTTACTTTCACGTTGTAGCATCAGCAATGCCCCCTAATTTTGGGGGACGAACGCCTTGGTATGGGGTTTCCTGGTGGCAATGTCCTGGGGGAAACTTTCCCCTGTCATCACTGACCGCCCCAAATTTCTTTGGGAAAGAAATCAGATGTGAAAAAAAAGGGATTTTGGGGCATCCGACCCCAAGGCATGGTAACTTTTAAAAATGTCATTTACAAGTTTCATAATTCGAGCTCGAACTTTCCTGGGAGTTCTTTATAACACCCAAAAAAAAGCTCTTCCAAGCATTTTTTCCAGGGCATTTAAGCTTTTTACAAAGTCTCATCATTGGGGTATTTTGAAAATTTTGGGGGCCCATTGAAAACACCTCCCTTTATTTGGCTTCAGATACAGTGCTTTTAAATTTGTAACAAATAAAAACCCCAGCACCATTGATCCATGGCCTTCACAAAATTTTCTTTAACCCAAGTTTCAATGAAGGGATAAGTACACCTTTTTCACTGTCAACAAGGGGTTTTTACATACAGTTAAACCCTCCCAGGTGAGTCTTCGGTCGTGCTGGCCATTCCTTTTTTTTGTAATTTTTGCGTCCGCTCTAGAGCCCCACAAACAAAGAAAACAATGTGCTTAGTGTAACCTAACTGGAGTCCTAGAAGCAAGGGTTACCTTCAGGTCCCCACACAGATTCCACGATTTTTTCATTTTTAAACAGATTAACAAAGTCTTCTAGTTTCATAATTTTCACTCATTTCAGGCCATGCGAAATTGGAACACTGGGAAGCTTATTTCCTTTATGAGAAGAAGGGCCCTTTAGCGTGTTTTTTCTAAATTATGAACACCGCCACTCATTTTATATAAGTGTGAAAAACCCACAAAGTGTTCCATAGTGTGTCAAATCAAAACAGTAAAAAGAGCTTTTTTCCATTTTAAGAAACTTGAAATTTTTTATGTCTACGACGAAACGTGGTGATGGGAATCCTTCTTGTAGCAAATTCCATTCTTGAGACGAGATCCAAGGACTTTACTTTTTTCCTTTGGGTAAATCAGGTCCTAGCAAGGGTTTTTAGATTTGGAATGAGAATTTGGGCTCCTTTTTGTTGCCTTTTCTTGAAAAAACTGTATCCATGGGATTACCCCCCTCGTTGAATCTGATTATTATACACTGCATGGGGGAAATTGGAACTTGGGGGGGAAACGGACCCTGTGGCACAGGCCTATGGCAGAAGGTACTCAAAATACCTATTTTGCTCGCGTTTTTAGAAATTTCCCTTTATGTTAGTGAGGCAGAAGTAGCAGCATACTGTGATCTTTTGTTCAGCCAAACCTTGGGATGCCCAAAAGTCATCCCGTGGCCCTTTGCCACGCATCCATTTTTAATGGTTCACACAGGGGGTTTCATTTACGTGAGGGGCCCACTTTTATCTGGATCACCCACCTATCGGGACTTTAAGTAAGCGATAAGGCTTTAACATTTTTTGTAAGATTTTCTTCAACGTCAGGGGGAAAAAAACCAATATGTAAAAAACTGTCCGATGCATTCACACAGTTACGGCCTCCATAAGCCGGGAAAAGGTACTATAACGGGAAAACCCGCTAAAAAATTGGACCCCCTAAACAAAAAACATTGGGAAAAAAAATAAAATGTTTAAACCCTATGTCAAAACGTACGATCAGTAGGAAAAGTTTCACGCCTGTAACCCCCCGCCAATAGCACGCGCACCCCTCCCCCGCTACTGCACAAAACCACACCGACTCAAAAACCTGCATGCCCCCAAAAGGCTTTAAAAAAAAGATTAGGGGTTTTAAAATGAAAAAAATTGGTGAAACTATTTCTGCTGATTTTTCCCATAGTTTTCAGAATTTCGTTGGTTCTAAAAAAAAAAGGACGTGATAGAGTTAACTTGAAACATCAGATTCGATGTTTCAGCAGGGTCGATGTACCTATAAATCAGCTTAATTAGTCCAGAACCATATCTTCGATATTTTTGTCGACCCAGTGACACTCTACACACACACACGCACACACACACACACAACACACACACCACACACGCACACGCACAACGCACACGCACACGCACACGCACACGCACACCGCACACGCACGCACACACAGACACAGGACATGACATTTTACTGTGTGTGTGTGGTGTGTGTGTGTGTGTGTGTGGGGGTCTTCAGGTGAAAATCAGTTTGATAGTTATAATGTTGATAACGATATAAAAAAACATAATGATAATATAACAGCAACATAATAATAATAAATAATTATAAAATTAAAAAAAAGATGAGAAACTCTCTCTCTCTCCCCCCGTTTTGGGTCATTCTGACTCTGGGCCAGTCGAGTGGGTTTCGAATTGGACTCGTGGCCTAGACGGTTTGAGGCGAGATTAACCTGCCTTGTCCCATTATGGCGCGTGACGAAGTGAAAATCGTGATCGTTGACACCCAGTTAACAATCGCTTCAGTACAAATTACATGTAACTGTAGAGGTACACTGTCAGAATCGAGGAGAAGAATTGTAATGAGACTACAGAGGAAGGTAAACAAACACCTACCGAGTTGGAGAGAAAAGTTGGGTCCGGCCACACGAACGCCAGCGCGCGAATTAGACGATATGGGAAGTAGGAGGCGTCACGAGGAAAGTTGTTCTGACCAAGCAGTCGAGATCAACGGGCGTCCCTCGGTTCACGTTCGGGACTACGTCATCGTTCACTCTCTTCTAGCGTCACAAGAGGACGGAAGCGGATTACGTGACGGAGAGAGGGTGATGAATCTTTAGTCGTCTACCCACGCAAAGATCCGGCAGAAGACGAGGCCGACCCCGAAAAGCAGGCGATGTGCCGCCCCGGTGCAAACAGCTGAGCGCTCCACAAGAGAGAGAAAACCTAGGGTATGCACTTATTGTGATTAGATATAGGCGGGGAGTGTATCTTATGTAAATTAATGATGTGCTACTATTATGGTATTTTGCTTGGTGGGGTGATTCGAGTCACCAACATGCGTCATGTACGGAGCAGGAGCTGAGGTGGGCCGAGGCGAATGAGAGGGCCAGGCAGGTCACCCCGAGCACGCCACCAGGCCTTTCATCCTGTTCACCTTGTGTTCTGCTTAGAAGTAACCCATTGAACTTGTCAAAGATCTTTTACTTCACCACAGAGGTGAAGAAACAAACCTCAGACTCTTAAAAATTTATATCAAACAATTACCTCAAGCTTCCCCCCTTCTTTTTTCATATTGTACTTGACATGCATCTCTCTCTCTCTCTCTCTCTCTCTCTCCTCTTCTCTCTTCTCTCTCTATTCTCTCTCTCTCTCTCTCTCTTTCTTCTGGCCCCTCCATCTCCGCTTACTCACTTTATCCCACTTCCTCCCTCCTTGTCATCCCTCCCTTATCCTGGCTCCCATTAATATGCATTGCCTTCACCTTCATTCTCATCGCCTCTGTAGGCCAGGCTGATTAGCAAATTGTGGTAAATCGACCGGCAGCTAAAACAATAGGTTAGGTCACGAGAGAGAAGAGAGAGAGAGGAGAGAGAGAGAGAGGAAGAGAATCGAGAGAGAGCGAGAGGAGAGAGAGGAGAGGAGAAGAGTGTGTGTAGTGAAACTTTTCCACATGTAAAACCTGTGGGTAAGATGGGTTTTCTCTTTCGTTTTTATTTTTTTTGGTGGAATGGAGATAAAAATTTAATCTTGCGGGAAGTAAACAGCTTGAGAGGAAAGCCCAGCGGCGATCGAGGAAAGAGAGAGAGAGAGAGAGAGAGAGAGAAAAAAAAAAATTATATATATTCGTGGATGGTAAACATGAAATATAAATTATGACAATTATATAGAGGTTTGGGATGTTACCTTGCCCTTCTCCTCCTCCTCCTTCTCCTCCTTTTGCTCTCCTACTCTTCTTCTTCATTTCCTTCTGTCCTTCCTCTGCATTTCCTTATGTTATTCCTCTCCTTCTGCTCTTCCTCCTCCTCCCCTTCCTTCTCCTTCTCTTCCTCCAATCATAACGATGAATATACTGCAAAGGACAACACAAGATATTTGAAAAGTAGTCTTTATGAGGTAATGCTGGTTTGATTGGCAATTAGTGGCCAAGGTACGAAGCCTCACCTGTCCTCAAGCTGAACCCTGATTCGAAACGTGTTAGAGACGAGGCAAAGAACGGAGATTGATTAATGAGTATCCGAGGCTAAATAAAGAAGTCGATAAATAACGTTGATTTTGAGGTAATATTTGATGAGATATATTACACTTCCGAATACAAAGGGTTTAGTGCTGAAAATTTATATTAACTGTACATTATACACTATATAACTTGAACTATATACTTTCTGCATGACTTTTTTCAACTTGTGATGATTATATCTAAAAAATACAAAAACGTTCCGTTGATTTTGATATAATATTTGATGTTTTCTATTACATTTCATATTACTTACATGTCGGTTTGTGTGGTGAATATTGTCAGAAAAAAATCCTACATAATGTTATCAGACTTTTGAGAAATTTAGAGTTTTTTTGGTACGTGTTTTCTTAAATAATGAATTTTTTTACCTTTCTTTCAAAGTTGAGGGGCGGAAGTGCGTGGGTTGCAATAAAACTTAAAGTTTTTCGTTTTTCAATTAACAATACTGCTACTCGGAAACAAGTTAATTGAGCTTGCATTCACAGTTGCCTCACTACGAATGGTTTCATGTTTCCGTGCACGTTCCGAGACACTATACACGTTTTAACCCGAAACGCAAAGAAAAATTTCCAAAACATTTCAGCACATCAATTACTTGTGTAACATTTTTCATAACCATCTCCATACAACACATGCACATCATGATAATACAATAATAATAGTAGACTTCAATGATCACACAAACTCTCTTTTTTTTTTTCTCTCTCTCTCTCTTCTCTCTCTCTCTCTCTCTCTGCTTCTCTCTCTCTCTTCTCTCTCTCTCTCTTCTCCTCTCTCTCTCTCCTCTCTCTCTCTCTCTCTCTCTCTCTTCTTCTCTATCTATCTCTCTCCTCTCTCTCCTCTCCTCGTCTCTCGTATATATATATATATATAGATATATATATATTATAACTTTGTTTGCAAGAATTTTCACCCCAAATCATACTCTTATTCCTGTTTTTTATGTCTGCATTTTAATCTTTATTACCTATTTTTCCCTTATCATTTCACCCACACTAGCACTCTATCTCTCTCTATCTCTCCCTCCTCTCTATCTCTCTCTCCTCTCCTCTCTCTTTCTCTCTCTCTCTCCTCTATCTTCTCTCTCTATCTCTCTCTCTCTCTCTCTCTCTCTCTCTCTCTCTCTCTCTCTCTGTCTCGTCTCTCGGTCTGTCTCTCTCTCTCTCTCTCTCTCTCTCTCTCTCTCTCTCTCTCTCTCTCTCTCTCTCTCTCTCTCTCTCTCCTCTCTCTCTCTCTCTCTCTCTCTCTCTCTCACTCTCTCTCTCCTCTCTCTCTATCTCTCTCCTGCTCTCTCTCTTCTATCTCTCTCTCTCTTCTCTCCTCTCTCTCTCTCTCTCTTCTCTCTCTATCTCTCTCTCTCTCTCTCCTCTCTCTCTCTCTCTCATCTCTCTCTGTCTCTCTCTCTCTCATTCTCTCTCTCTTCTCTCTCTCTCTCTCTCTCTCTCTCTCTCTCTCTCTCTCTCTCTCTCTCTCTCTCTCTCCTCTCTCTCTCTCTCTCTCTCTGCGATCTCTCCTCTCTCTCACCTCTCTTCTCTCTTCCTCCTTTTTATATTTTTTTTATTTAAACTGTTGGACATTGGGTGTTATTAGTAGCTAAAAGCTCCAGGTTTTATACTAGAGCTATCTATACCTACATATTATATAAAAAAGGACAATTTTATAAATAATAATAATCTAGGCAATCAACCAGCTGTTCACCCACCCCCCCACCCGCTTAAAGTCGTGTAGTCGAGGCGTCATGGTGGGGGAGGTCCCCCCCCCTGTTTGGAAGAACTAACTGGTACCACAGACGGACGTAGCGCAGGTAAGAAGGAACGTAGGTGGTGCTCTGTCCTGGAGAAGGACACAGTCACTTGCTCCTGTCTGTGTGGGTCAACACGGGTGGAGTGAGGCGGCGGAGGCCTGAGGAGCTTGATGGCTGCCAGATGGGGCGTGTGGAGATTTAGTGCCTTGTACATGACACATAAACCTGCCACATCACTTCCCTCCTGGAGGGGTTGGAAGGAGTCAGGCGCGTGGTGGGGACGTTTGTCGTTAACCAATCGCTGGGCTCTTCTCTTGACGCGTCTAGTGTGGCCAGGTAAGAGGGCTAGCAGGAAGACCATGCTAGGGGGGAGTATTCCATTACGGGACGTACCTGAGCCTTGTACAGGGCCTCAACCCTATTGGCATCCAGAAGTGTGAGATGCGCCGGTACACAGCTGAGTCTCCAGGCCGAGTTTTTAGCAACTCTCCTGGCATGACTGGTGAAGGTCAGTCCCTCGTCAAACTCCACCCCAAGGATGGAGATGGATCTCTGAAGCGGGAGTGATCTGCCCTCAAGCTGTATATCTGATGCAGGCAGGTGAGCGATGTCTTGCCTGCGGGAGATAAGCAGAGCCTGGATTTTGTCAGGGGCCAGGCTGACTTGCCATCGACTACTCCAGGTGACGATGTTGTCCAATGCCAGGTTGATGCGGCACACCGTGTCCTGCCAGTCACGTCTGTCGCAGTTGAAGGCAAGGGTGCAGTCGTCAGCGTAGGCCTGGGCCTCAGGAATGAGCTGGAGAATGTCATTGAAGTAGACATTCCACAGAAGAGGCCCGAGTACGCTGCCCTGCGGGACGCTGGCGTGGATGAGTTGTTGGCTGGAAGTGTGGTCGTTGATCACCACCCGTAAGGTCCTGTCTTGTAGGTAGTCCTGGATGAGCTGCAGCAGGGCGCCGCGCACTCCCAGGCTCCTCAGCTTGGCAGCGAGACCTATATGCCACACCCTGTCAAAGGCACCGGCGATGTCCAAAGCCACGACAAAGGTGTCCATTCCTCTATCCAGCGAGTGGTTCCAGGAAGCAGACTGAAGGAGGAACAGGTCTGCAGCTGACTTTCCCTGCCTGAAACCAAATTGCTTGGAGTGGAGGAGATGGTGGGCGTCCAAGAAGGTGTTGATCTTGGCGGTGATGAGGGCCCCCGGGTTTTCCCCAAAAGGTGGGGGAGAAAACTGGGCGGAAAGTTCTTTGGGCCCCTTTTGCTGTGTTTTGTTTTGGAGGGGCCCCCCTTCTTCTTCTTTTCTTTGCTTTGGGCCATTTGGGAAACGGGAAAGGATTTTTTGAAGTTTAAGGGGAGTGGTGGACGGGCTGGGCAGCACATCCCTTTATGTGCATTTATGACTTGTCAAAAAAACAGCTCCTGTAGGATTAAGCGTGTAAAAATTTGTTTTTTATTGTTTTTCGGGTTGACTTGGGGTTTATACTATGGGGAAATGGAGTTGGCCAAAATTTTTTCAAAACCCCGGGAACCCTTTTTTGGGGCGTTATTTTTTTCAGGGGGCCCCGGAATGCCCAATACTACTAATTTCCACTATAATAAACCCCCAAATTCTTTTTGATTTTGGGAATTATTTCAGGGGTTTCTGATGAGGGCAATCCATTTTTTGGGGATTTTTTGAGCTACCGAAGTGAATATCATAAATTTCCGGCGTGGGAAATGAAAACAAACCGGCGTCCTGAAGGGGGGTCCGATCAAAAAAATTTGTCAGGGAATGTAAAAAACCTTGCATGTAAAAACCTGTTTTTTATTTTTTCATTTACAGGAACAAATGGATTTTTTTGCCCCCAGCCCTCATTTTAGAGTAATAAATGTCATGGGGTATTACCTTTTTTAAAAGCTAAATTGTTATTCACACCCCCCCACTGTTCAAAATTTTTATATATTTAAAAATGAAGGAAAAAGTTTCATCATATTTTAAAAGAAATTTACTAACATCTTTCGATTTACCTACCCCAATGAAAACTATACTTATTTGTTTCATTTTTTTCAATTTTTCATAAAAAGGAGAGCATATCGCTCTATACTGTACATATATTTTTGGTGACAAAAAAGTACCTATTCCCGACTAGAACACAAAACGTTTTGTGTCACAAACACAACTGACCAGATAAAAAAATACAGCTAGCTTGTCATATTGCACAATGTAAAAGAAAAAATGTTAACCAGTTTTTGACAATAGATACATATTTTTTTTCACATCACTCATATACTGCAGATTTTTCGAAACAAGAACAACAAAACGGTTTATGTGACACACATAACCATGAAAACTGACTAATAAAAGAATACAGCTATTTTCCCCAAAAAACTGTAGTTCACAATACAAACTAGATAGATAAAAAAACATCAATCGAATAACAATCATGCTATATCGACTAGAACAAAAACCATTAAAAACAAAACTACCTAAAAAAACTCAGAAAGCTATAACAACAAGAATAGGGTATGCTACATGTCGAAATGCTACATGTCTTTGGTTAACACTCAACATCATCTTCATCGTCGTTGACGTGTCCGTCATTCTTGGTGGAATTTGAGCAATCACCGCCATAGCATTAGCACAGAGGAGCGCCCGGAAGGCCATTCTTACAACAACTACACCTTCCTCTATATATACATCCAGCTTTACATGCACACTTCGTCAGTTCAAGCACAGCTCGAGGGACAGGTAGCGTCAGACACAGCATCGGAACGAAGACTCCCTTTTCTAGACTCCAGTCACTTTGATCAATTGCAGGAAGAATAGGACAGCTGGTCACGTAAGACTTGTCACGCATTGCTATATCATATGTGCGCGTGATATGCGGCATTAATACAGCACGAGTTGGCGGCAGAATCTCACCCTTTAGGTTTCTTGAGCGGAACATCTCCCATGGCAGTGCAGGAAGGGTAGTTGGACCTTTTGGGCAGTAGACACTGCAGAAGAAGTGCTCCGATGGTTTGAGTTGTTCCGGAAGTTCAGTGCCGAGTAACTCAGTTGGCAGACGACTGTCACCAAGCTCCCCGAAGCAGTTGATGGCCGGGTCGTCATCGGAAAGCTTCAGATATGCACGAACCCACGTCTTCTTTGTGATACCGACAAACTTTCCACCCCAGTCGGCACCAGACAAGTTGTGGAGTCTGATCAGCCTTTGGCATTTGCGACGTCTAATGACTTACACTCGCTCCACCACGTCAATTTGTCTGTACTTGTTGCCCTTGCCAGTTCAAGAATTGAGACTTGTCAGGGTGTGGGACCCAAGACGACCACGAGACACTAGAACAAGTAGAAGCTGAGACGTCTGTGTCTGGCGAAAAACGAAAGTGCATATTTTTTGCCATTTACTTTATCAATAGAAGCCGGACTTTATGGGGGTAAAACGCCTCTTTTGTGAAAGCTCCTGTTATTTATTTATTTTTTTATTTATTTTATTTATTTTTTTTTTATTTATTTATTTATTTTTTTTTTTTTTTTTTTTTTTTTTTTTTTTTTTTTTTTTTACATCAAAGGAAAATGGCCAAAACACAAAAAAAATGGGGAACACAAAACCCGCTTTGGGGCCAGTCCCTATAAAGAAACAGTAAAATAATAAATTAAAACAGAGGGGTAGGGCCAATTAGTTTAAAATCTCACTCTTTTTGTTCCAAAAACCCCCAAAAATAGACCTTTGACCGACCAATCGCGGTGATGTAGCGTCTCGTCTCGCAAAATGTCAGCTATGTTTTTTATGTTTCCGAAGGGGGCACCACTATCTGCATGGGAAAAACTGAACTCCCCTTGCCTTGCTCACAATATGATTTGATGAGCGGGGCGTTCGAAAAGGGGTTCATAATTAAAAGGGCCCTTTTTTTGGGTGCTTCGGGAGTTTCCTGTCACTAAATTCTACTGGGGACCTCTTCAAAATTGACAGTTATTTATCGTTCATTCGCCATAGTCACGGACACATCGTCACCATTTGGGTTTTGGCAATGAGGAGGAACCCCCTTTTATCACCAGGGGAAAGGTACCTTTAGTCATCAATTTTACTTTGTGCGGGTCGCTTCGCAACTGCAAGCAATTTCGGTGGTAGTACTTCTCGAGAGAGGCTGATCTCCTACTTCCTCAAATCAGAAAACAATCCTAGCATGATCATTCGAGATTCCCGTTTATTTTGCAGGAAAGTGTGCGCATATTGTCTGAAAAGAACGGTGCAAAGCGGTTCATAAAACCCTCTTTTAGAACAAAATCTCATGATGCAAAATGCAGCATGGCTTCTGGTAGTTTTTTTTTCGTTTAGGGGGGAACCTACTTCGTGGATAAAAATCCGGGTCCTGTCGAGAGCAACCAGGTTTGAAAATATGTTCTCTTAGCTCTCTCTGTCAATTTTGGGCTTGTTAAC
>JACEEZ010009985.1:0-22752 GCA_016584305.1 Chionoecetes opilio | reverse complement strand
AAATAAAAAATTCTAAAAAAAGGGTTTTATACTTCAATTTGTAGGAAAAACAGCTATATATCACCGATAAATAGCTATATCTTGAAAACACTAATTTTTATGGGGTTTATAGCAATCTGATAAGTAAAAGTACTTGTATATATACAATAACGCTTCAGTTTACAAGAAACTATGAAAAACGCTTGCAATATACCGTTATATCACAATAAATAACCTCTTACTCTTCTATTTATTAGCTTAATGTAATGTAAGCTACTTATAGGTGTAAATTATTCTAAAAAAAAAGGGTTGTATACTTCAATTTGTAGGAAAACAGCTATATATCACCGAGATAATAGCTAAAATCATTGAAAACACTACATTTATGGTTTTATAGCAATCTGATAAGTAAAAGTACTTGTATATATACAATAACGCTTCAGTTTACAAGAAACTATGAAAAACGCTTGCAATATACCGTTATATCACAATAAATAACCTCTTACTCTTCTATTTATTAGCTTAATGTAATGTAAGCTACTTATAGGTGCAAATTATTCTAAAAAAAGGATTGTATACTTCAATTTGTAGGAAAACAGCTATATATCACCGATAACTTAGCTAATATCATTGAAAACACTACATTTTATGGGTTTATAGCAATTGATAAGTAAAACTACTTGTATATATACAATAACGCTACAGTTTACAAGAAACTATGAAAAAAGCTTGCAATATACCGTTTATATCACAATAAATAACCTCTTACTCTTCTATTTAATAGCTTAATGTAATGTAAGCTACTTATATTTGCAAATTATTCTAAAAAGAGGATTTTATACTTCAATTTGTAGGAAAACACCTATATATCACCGATAAATAGCTAATATCATTACACTACATTTTAAGGGTTTATAGCAATATGATAAGTAAAACTACTTGTATATATACAATAACGCTTCAATTTACAAGAAACTATGAAAAACGCTTGCTATATACCTTTATATCACAATAAATAACCTCTTAGTCTTCTATTTATTAGCTTAATGTAATGTAAGCTACTTATAGGTGCAAATTATTCTAAAAAAAGGATGGTATACTTCAATTTTTAGAAAAACAGCTATAAATCACCGATAAATAGCTAATATCATTGAAAACACTACATTTTATGGGTTTATAGCAATATAATAAGTAAAACTACTTGTATATATACAATAACGCTACAGTTTACAAGAAACTATGAAAAACGCTTGCAATATACCATTATATCACAATAAATAACCTCTTACTCTTTAATTTATTAGCTTAATGTAATGTAAGATACTTATAGGTGTAAATTATTCTAAAAAAAGGATTGTATAATTCAATTTGTAAGAAAACAGCTATATATCACTGATAACTAGCTAAAATCATTGAAAACACTAACATTTTATGGGTTATAGCAATATATAATTTAAAACTACTTTGTAATATCTACAATAACGCTACAGTTTAGAGAAACTATGAAAAACGCTTGCAATATCCGTTTTATCACAATAATAACCTCCTACTCTTCCATTTAATAGCTTAATGTAATTGTAACTACTTATAGGTGCAAATTATTCCTAAAAAGGAATCTTATACGTCATTTTGTAGAACAGCTTTATATCATCGATAAAATCGCTCTATCATTGAAAACACTTACTCTATGGGTTTATAGCAATCTGATAAGTAAAACTACGTTGTATATATACAATAACTGCACAGTTTACAAGAAACTATGAAAAACGCTTGCTATAGCGTTGCTATACCTTTAATCAACAATAAATAACCTCTTACTCTTCTATTATTAGCTTAATCGTTGGTAAGCTACTTAGAGTGGCAAATTATTCTAAAAAAAGTATGGGTATACTTCAATTTGTAGAAAAATAGCTATCAATCACCAATAAATAGTTATATCATTGGGAAAAACACTACATATTCTGGGTTTATAGCAATATTATAAAGTAAACTACTTGTATATATATAACGTATACACTAACGCAAAGTATACAAGACACTACGAAAAAACGGCTTGCTATATTACCTTTTATATAACAATAACGACCTCTTACTCCTCTATTTAATTAGCTTAATGTAATGTAGATACTTATAGGTGTAAATTATTCTAAAAAAGATTGTAATACTTCAATTTGTAGGAAAACAGCTATATATCACTGATAACTAGCTAAAAATCATTGAAAACACTACAGTTTTTTAATGGGTTTTATAGCAATATAATAATTAAACTACTTGTATCTATACAATACCTTTACAGTTTAGAAGAACCTACGAAAAAAACGCTTGCAATATCCCGTTATAATCACAATAAATACCTCTTCTCTTCTATTTAATAGCTTAATGTAATGTTAATCTACTTATAGGTGCAAATTATTCTAAAAAGAAGATTTTATACTTCCAATTTGTCTGGAAAAACAGCTAATATATCACCGAAAATAGCTTAATATCGTGAAACCTACAATTTTATGGGTTTATAGCAATCTGATAAGTAAAGTACTTTTGTATATATACAATAACGCTTTCAGTTTACAAGAACGATGAAAACGTTTGCAATATACCGTTTATATCACAATAAATACCCTCTTACTCTTCTAGTTTTAGCTTGATGTAAATGTAAATCTATTTTATAGGTGCAAATTATTCTAAGAAAAGGATTGTATACTTCATTTGTAGAGAACGCTATTATATCACCGCTAAATAGCTTAATATCATTGAAACACTACAATTTTTATGGGTTTATAGCTATGAGTAGTAAAACTACTTGCATATATACCTATATCGCTAAGTTTACAAGAACAATGAAAAACGCTTGCCATATACCGTTTATCACAATAAATAAACCTCTTACTCTTCTATTTATTATATAATGTAATGTTACGCTACTTATAGGTGCAAAATTATTCTAAAAAACAAGGATTGTAATCTTCAATTTGTAGGAAAACAAGCTTATATCACCGATAATAGCTATATCATTTGAACACACTACATTTTATGGGTTTATAGCAAGATGATAAAGTAACAAATACTTGTAAATATATACAAATAACGCACAGTTTTACAAGAAACTATGAAAAACGATTGCAATATAACGTTATATCACAATAAATAACCTCTTACTCTTCTATTTAATAGCTTAATGTAATGTAGAATACTTTATATTGCCAATTATTCTAAAAAGAGATTATACTTCCAATTTGTAGGAAACAGCTATATACCTGATCACTATCTAAATTCATTGAAAAAACTACATTTTATGGGTTTTATATCAATATAAAATAGGTAAACTACTTGTATATAACAATAACGCTACAGTTTACAAGAAACTATGAAAAACGGCTTTGCAATATACCGTTATATCACAATAATAACTCCTCTTAACTCTTCTATTTTAATAGGCTTAATGTAATGTAAGCTACATATAGGTTAAAATTATTCTAAAAAGAAGATTTATACTTCAATTTGTAGGAAAACAGCTATATTATCACCGATAATAGCTAATATCGTTTGAAAACACTACATTTTATGGTTTTATAGCAATCTGTAAGTAAGGGTCTTGTATATATCAATAAACGCTTCAGTTTTTACAAGAAACTAGAAAAAACGTGCTTGCAATATACCGTTATATCACAATAAATACCTCTTACTCTCTATTTATTAGCTTAATGTAATGTAAGATACTTATAGGTGTAAATTAAAATTCGAAAAAAAGATTTGTATCCTTTCAATTGTTGTAAGAAAACACTAGATATCACTGATACCTAGCTAAATCAAATTGAAACACTACAATTTTATAGGTTTATTACATATAATCATTAAAACTACTGTAATATATACAATAACGCTACAGTTTAGAAGAACTATTAAAAACGCTTTTTTGTTTTTTTTGTTGGGCCCCCCCCAATATACCGTTTATATCCAATAAATAACGTCCTACTCCTTCCCATTTAATAGCTTAATGTAATGTAAGCTACTATTGGTGCAAATTATTCTAAAAAGAGGATTTTAACTTCAATTTGTAGGAAACAGCTATATATCACGGATAAATAGCTATATCAACTGAAACAACTACATTTTTATGGGTTTATATAAATCTGATAACTAAACTCTTGTATATATACAATAACGCTACAGTTTATACAAGAACTATGAAAAACGCTTTGCTAATATAACCTTTTATATCTCATAAATAACCTCTTACTCTTCTATTTATTGCTTAATGTAATGGAATCTACTTATAGTTGAAAATTATTCTAAAAAAAGGATGGTATCCTTCAAGTTGTAGAAAAAAAGCTATAAATCCATCAATAACTAGCTAATATCATTGAAAACACGCCATTTTTAGGTTTTTTTATAGCAATATGATTAAGTAAAACCTAACTTGTATATATATACAATAACGCTACGTTTACAAGAACATATGAAAAGCTTAAAATTATACCGTTATATCCCAGAAATAACCTCATTACTCTTCTATTTTAATAGCTTATGTAATGTAAGCTACTTATAGGTGCAAATTATTCCTAAAAAGAGGATTTTAATAACTTCAAATTTGTAGGAAAAAAGCTATAGTGAGTCACGATAAATAGCTAATATCATTGAAAACACTACATTTTATGGGTTTAATAGCAATATAATAAGTAAAACTACTTGTATATATACAACAACGCGACAGTTTTACACTAACTATGAAAACGCTTGCAATAACCGTATATCCCATAATAACCTCTTAACTCTTCTATTTAAATAGCTCAATTAATGTAAGCTAACTTATATGTTGCAATTATTCCTAAAGATGATTGTAATACTTCATTTGTAGGAAAACGCTATATATCACCGATAAATAGCTACTATCCTTACACTACATTTTAAGGGTTTATAGCATATGATAAGTAAAACTACTTGATATATACAATAACGCTACAGTTACAAGAACTATGAAAAAACGCTTGCTAGTACCTTTATATCACAATAATAACCTCTTAGCTTCTATTTATTAGCTTTAATGTAATGTAACTACTTATATTGCAAATTATTTCTAAAGGACAGGATGGTATACTTTCAATTTTTAGAAAACAGCTATAAATCACCTATAATAGCAAATATCATTGAAACACTACTTTCATGGGTTTATAGCAATATAATAAGTAAAACTAATTGTATATATACCAATAACGCTACATTTTACCAAAACTATGAAAAACGCTTGCATATACCGTTAATCACCATAATACCTCTTACTCCGTATATTTATTACTTAATGTAAGTAAAATTACTTATAGTGTAAATTATTCTCAAAAAAGGATTGTATAATTCAAATTTGGTAAGAAAACTCTATATATCACGCTAACTAGCTAAAATCCTTGAAAAACACTACATTTATTGGTCAAAAGCAATCTAATAAGTAAAACTCTTGTATATATACAATACGCTACAGTTTACAGAAACTATAAAAAGGCTTGCTATATACCTTTATATCAAATAAATAACCTCTTACTCTTCTATTTTATTAGCTTAATGTACTGTCAGCTTACATATAGGTGCCAATTTATTCTAAAAGAAGATTTTATACTTCATGTTGTAGGAACACAGCTATTATCACGCGATAAATAGCTAATATCGTTGAAACCCTACATTTTATGGGTTTATTGCAATTCTGATAAGTAAAAAAAAGTACTTGTATATATATCAATTAACGGCTTCAGTTTACAAGAAACTATGAAAAACGCTTGGTAATATACGTTATATCACAATAAATTAACCTCTTTACTCCTTCTATTTATTAGCTTATGTAATGTAAGATTACTTATAGGTGTCAAATTATCTAAAAAACGATTGGTATACTTCATTTGTAAGAAAACGCTATATATCACTGATAACTAGCTTAAAATCATTGGACCTACATTTTATGGGTTTTATAGCAATATAATAATTTTCAAACTACTTGTATATTACAATAACGCTACAGTTTTAGAAAACTATGACAAACGCTTGCAATATACGTTTTATCACGATAAAGAACCTCCCTCTCCTTCCATTTATAGCCTTAATGTAATGTAGCTCTTCTAGGTCAATTATTCTAAAAAAGGATATTATACTCAATTTGTAGGGAAACGCTATATATTCATCGATAAATAGCTAATATCATTGAAAACACTACTTTCTATGGGTTTTTTTATACAATCTGATAAGTAAAACTATTGTATATATACAATACCGCTACAGTTGTGTACAGAAACTTGAAAAACGCTTGCTATAGCGTTTTTGCTATACCTTTATATTTCCAATAAAATTAACCTCTTACTCCTCTATTTATTACTTTAATGTAATGTAAGCTACTTAATAGGTTGCAAAATTATTTCTAAAAAACGGATTGTATAACTTCAATTTTGTGAAAAAAATCTATAAATCACCAATAAATAGTTAATATCATTGAAAACACTACATTGTTTATGGGTTTTTAATAGCAATAATGGTAAGTAAAAATACTTGTATATGCTATAACGTTAGACATAACGCTACAGTTTACAAGAACTACGAAAAAACGCTTGGCTATTATACCGTTTTATATAACAATAAAACCTCTTACTCTTCTAATTTATTAGCTTAAATGTAATTAGAATACTTATAGTGTAAATTATTCAAAAAACAGATGTAATCTCAATTTTAGGAAACCAGCCTATTATCACTGATAACTAGCTAAAATCATTGAAAACACTACATTTTTATGGGTTTAGCAATTTAATAATTAAAAATATTTTGTATATATACAATAACTTTACCAGTTTAGAAGAAACTACTGAAAAACGCTTGCAATATACCGTTTATATCACATAAATTACTCTTCTCTTCTATTTATTAGCTTCATGATTAATGGAAGCGTACTTATGGTGCAAATTATTCTAAAAAGAAGATTTTATACTTCAATTTTTGTTAGGAAAACAGCTATATATCACCGATAAATAGCTAATATCGTTTGAAAACACTACATTTATGGTTTTTATAGCAATCTGATAAGTAAAATTACTTGTATATATACAATAACGCTTCAGTTTCCAAGAAACATGAAAACGCTTGCAATATACCGTTATATAACAATAACTAACCTCGTACTCTTCTATTTCTTAGCTAATGTAATGTAAGCTATTTTATAGTGCAAATTCATTCTAAGAAAAAGGATTGTATACTTCAATTTGTAGGAAATAACAGCTATATATCCCGATAAAATAGCTTTAATATCAATTGAAAACACTACAATTTATGGTTTATAGCATATGAATAAGTTAAAACTACTTGACATAGATACAATATCGCTAAAGTTTTACAAGATACTATGAAAAACGCTTGCAATATACCGTTTATATCACAATAAAATAACCTCTACTCTTCCTTTATATGATACTGTATGTAAGCTACTTATAGTGCAAAGTATTCTAAAAAAAAGATTTGTATACTTCAATTTGTAGAAAACAGCTATATATCACCGATAAATAGGCTAATATTCATTGAAAACACTACAATTTTATGGGTTTTATAGCATATGATAAGTAAAAATACTTGTATATATACAATACGCTACGTTTACAAGAAACTATGAAACCGCTTGCATATACGTTATATCACAATAAATAACCCTCTTACATCTTCTATTTATTAGCTTAATGTAATGGTAAGATACTTATAGGTGTACATTATTCTAAAAAAGGATTGGTATGACTTCAATGTAAGAAAACAGCTATATATCACTGATAACTAGCTAAAATCATTGAAAACCCTACATTTTTATGGTTTTATTACAATTAATAATGAAAACTACGTGTATATATACATAACGCTACCGTTTAAAGAAACTATGAAAAAACGCTTGCAATATACCGTTATAATCACTAATAACCTCTTACTCTTCCATTTTAATAGCTTAATGTAATGTAAGCTACTTATATGTGCAAATTATTCTAAACAGGATTTTATACTTCAATTTGTAGAAAACAGCCTATATATTCCACATAAATAGCTAATATCAAATGAAAACCACTACATTTTATGGGTTTATAAGCAATCTGATAAGTAAAACTACTTGTTATATATAACAATAAACGCTACAGTTAACAAGAAACTAGGAAAAACGCTTTGCTATATCCTTTATATCACAATAACTAAACCCTCTTCCTCTTCTATTTATTAGCTTAATGTATGTAGCTACTTTTAGGTGCAAATTATTCTAAAAAAAGGATGGTATACTTCATTTGGTAGAAAAACAGCTATATCACCATAAAAGCTAATATCATTGAAAACACTACATTGTTATGGGTTTATAGCAATATGAATAAGTAAAACTACTTTCTATATATATACATAACGCTACGTTTACAGAAACCTATGAAAAACGCTTAAATTACCGTTATATCCCAATAACTAACCTCATACTCCTTCTAGTGTTAATAGCTTAATGTAATGTAAGCTTACATTATGGTGCAAATTATTCTAAAAAGATGATTTTATATTTCAATTTGTAGTACACAGCTATATATCACCGATAAAATAGCCTAATATTCATTGAAACACTACATTTTATGGGTTTATAGCAATCTGATAAGTAAAAGTACTTGTATATTATACAATAACGCACAGTTTTACAATAAACTATGAAAACGCTTTGCACTATACCGTTATATCCCATAAATATCTCTTACTCTTCTATTTAATAGCTTATGTAATGTCACTACGTTATATGTGCCAAATTTATTCTAAAAAGAGGATTTTATTACTTCATTTGTTAGGAAAACAGCTATATATCACCGTAATAGCGAATATCATTACACTACATTTTACGGGTTTATAGCAATATGATAAGTAAAACTACTGTATATATCAATAAGCTACAGTGTTTTACAAGAAACTATTGAAAACGCTTGCTATATACCTTTATATCACAATAATAACCTCTTTACTCTTCTATTAGTAGCTTTAATGTTAATGTAGTTACTTATAGGTCAAAATTATCTAAAAAAGGATGTTATACTTCATTTGTAGAAAAACAGCTATAAATCACCAAAATAGTAATATCATTGAAAACACTACATTTTATGGGTTTATAGGCAATATAATAATTAAAAACGACTTGTATATATACAATACCGCTACAGGTTTAGAAGAAACTATGAAAACACTTGCAAATATACCGTTATCTTTTCCCCACTAAATACCGTCTTTACTCTCTATTTATTAGCTTTAATGTAATGTAAGCTACTATAGGGGCAAATTATTCTAAAAAGAGGATTTTAATACTACAAATTTGTAAGAAAACAGCTGTATATCACCGATAATTAGCTATATCATTGAAACACTACTTTTATGGGTTTATAGCAATTATGTAAGTAAAACTACTGTATATATACCATACGCTACAGTTTTAAAGAACTATGAAAAAACGCTTGCAATATACACGGTTATATCCCAATAAATAACCTCCTACTCTTCTAGTTAATAGCTTAATGTAATGTAAGCTACTTATAGGTGCAAATTATTCGAAAAAAAGGATTGTATACTTCAATTTGTAGGAAAACAGCTATATATCACCGATAATTAGCTAATATCATTGAAAACACTACATTTTATGGGTTTATAGCAATATGATAAATAAAACTACTTGTATATATACAATAACGCTACAGTTTACAAGAAACTATGAAAAACGCTTGCAATATACCGTTATATCACAATAAATAACATCTGACTCTTGTATTTATTAGGATAATGTAATGTAAGCTACTTATAGGTGCAAATTATTCTAAAAAGAGGATTTTATACTTCAATTTGTAGGAAAACAGCTATATATCACTGATAACTAGGTAAAATCATTGAAAACACTACATTTTATGGGTTTATAGCAATATAACAAGTAAAACTACTTGTATATATACAATAACGCTACAGTTTAGAAGAAACAACGAAAAACGATTGCAATATACCGTTATATCACAATAAATAACCTCTTCCTCTTCTATTTAATAGCTTAATGTAATGTAAGCTACTTATAGGTGCAAATTATTCTAAAAAGAGGATTTTATACATCAATTTGTAGGAAAACAGCTATATATCACCAATAAATAGCTAATATCATTGAAAACACTACATTTTATGGGTTTATAGCAATCTGATAAGTAAAACTACTTGTATATATACAATAACGCTACAGTTTACAAGAAACTATGAAAAACGCTTGCTATATACCTTTATATCACAATAAATAACCTCTTACTCTTCTATTTATTAGCTTAATGTAATGTAAGCTACTTATAGGTGCAAATTATTCTAAAAAAAGGATGGTATACTTCAATTTGTAGAAAAACAGCTATAAATCACCGATAAATAGCTAATATCATTGAAAACACTACATTTTATGGGTTTATAGCAATATAATAAGTAAAACTACTTGTATATAACGCTACAGTTTACAAGAAACTATGAAAAACGCTTGCAATATACCGTTATATCCCAATAAATAACCTCTTACTCTTCTATTTAATAGCTTAATGTAATGTAAGCTACTTATATGTGCAAATTATTCTAAAAAGAGGATTTTATACTTCAATTTGTAGGAAAAAAGCTATATATCACCGATAAATAGCTAATATCATTACATTACATTTTAAGGGTTTATAGCAATATGATAAGTAAAACTACTTGTATATATACAATAACGCTACAGTTTACAAGAAACTATGAAAAACGCTTGCTATATACCTTTATATCACAATAAATAACCTCTTACTCTTCTATTTATTAGCTTAATGTAATGTAAGCTACTTATAGGTGCAAATTATTCTAAAAAAAGGATGGTATACTTCAATTTGTAGAAAAACAGCTATAAATCACCGATAAATAGCTAATATCATTGAAAACACTACATTTTATGGGTTTATAGCAATATAATAAGTAAAACTACTTGTATATATACAATAACGCTACAGTTTAGAAGAAACTATGAAAAAAAACTTGCAATATACCGTTTATATCACAATAAATAACCTCTTACTCTTCCATTTATTAGCTTAATGTAATGTAAGCTACTTATAGGTGCAAATTATTCTAAAAAGAGGATTTTTAATTTCTTCAATTTGTAGGAAAACGCTATATATCACCGAAAAAATAGCTTTAAAATCATTGAAAAAAAATACTTTTATGGGGTTTTTAAACAAACCCGAAAAAGTAAAACTAAATTGTATTATTTCAATAAAGCTAAAAGTTTAAAAAGAAACTTAAAAAAAGGGTTGGGTATAAAACCCTTTTTACACAATAAATAAACCCCTTACTCTTTTTATTTTTTTAGCTTAATGTAAAGTAAGCTACTTATAGATGGGAAAAATTTTCTAAAAAAAAAAAAAGGGATACTTCAAATTTTTGAAAAACAGCTATAAATCACCAAAAAATTTGCTAATATCATTGAAAACACTACATTTTTTTGGGGTTTTTTGGCAATATGATAAATAAAAAATACTTGTATTATACAATAACCTACAGTTTTCAAGAAACTATGAAAAAGGGTTGCTATAAAAACCTTTTTTATCACAATAAATAACCTCTTTCTCTTCTATTTATTTTGCTTAATGTAATTAAGCTACTATAGATGCAAATTATTCTAAAAAGAAGATTTTTATACTTCAATTTGTAGGAAACAGGGTATATATCACCCCATAAATGGGTTTTATGTTGAAAAACCTTTAAAAAAAAATTTTTTTGGGGTTTATAGCAATCTGATAAAATAAAAGTCCCTTTTTATATTACAATCGCTTCAGTTTTCAAAAAAATATGGAAAAAACGCTTGCCCTATACCGTTATTCAAAAATAAATAACCTCTTACTCTTTTATTTAAATTTGCTTTAAAAGTAATGTTTAAGATACTTATAGGTGTTTAAAATTTTTCTAAAAAAAAGGATTGGATACTTCAATTTTTTAAAAAAAACAGCTTTTAAAAATCATGATAAAATAAACTAAAAACATTGAAAAAAACTACATCTTTGGGGTTTTTTAGCAATATAATAATTAAAAATACTTGTTATTCAATAACCCCTAAAAGTTTGAAAAAACCAAAGAAAAACGCTTGCAAAATACCGTTTAAACACAATAAAACCTCTTACTCTTTCCCTTTTAAAAGCTTAAAAGTAAAAGTAAACTACTTATAGGGGCAAATTATTAAAAAGGGGGGTTTTATACTTCAATTTGGAGGGAAAAAAGCTATTTTACACCGATAAATCTAATATCACTGAAAAAACTACATTTTTTTGGGTTTATAGGCAATCTGAAAGTAAAACTACTTGTTATATACAATAACGCCCACAGTTTAAAAAGAAACTTGAAAAAAAAGCTTTCCCCCTTATATTGCTATTTCCTTTTTTTTTCACAATAAAATAAACCCCTTCTCTTTTATGGGATTAAACTTAATGTAATGTAAGCTACTTATAGGTGCAAATTTTTTTTTTTTTTAAAAAAGGATGGTATACTTCAATTTTTAGAAAAACAGCTATAAAACACCAATAAATCCCCCAATTTTTCATTTTAAAACACTACATTTTATGGGTTTTTTTAGGGTATGATAAATAAAACACTGGTTTTTTATATCCCAAAAACGCTAAAAGTTTTTCAAAAAAAACTATGAAAAAAAGCTTGCAAAAATTAAAATTTTATCACAATAAAAAAACTTCCCTTTCTCTTCTATTTATTGCTTTTAAAGTTTAAAGTAAGCTACTTTAGGTGCAAATTATTCTAAAAAAAAGGGTTGTAAAAACTTCAATTTTTAAAGGGAAAAAACTATATATTACCGATAATAGCTAATACATTTTAAAAAACCCACATTTTTTTGGGGTTTTTAGCAAAATGATAAATAAAACTACCCTTTTATAAAATTTAAAAAAAACCCCTAAAAGTTTTTTTCAAAAAACTATGTTAAAAAATTGCCCATAAAACCTTTATATCACAAAAATAACCTCTTACTTCTATTTATTTGCTTAAAGTAATGTAAGCTACTTTAGGTGGGAGATTATTCTTAAAAAAAAGGATTTTAAAACTACAAAATTTTTTTGGAAAAAAAGCTATATATCACAAGTAATTTCTAATATCATTGAAAAAACACATTTTTTTGGGGGTTTTTAGCAAAAATGATAATTAATCCCACTTGTTTTATAAAACAATAACTCTAAAATTTACAAGAAAATATGAAAAACACTTGCAATATACCTTTTTTCCAATAAATTTAAACCCCTTACTCTTCTATTATTTGGGTTAATTAATTAAGCTCTTATAGGGCAAATTATTCTAAAAAAAAGGATTTTTTACTTCAATTTGTAGGAAAAAAGCTTATTCCCTGAAAAAATAGCTAAAAATCATTGAAAACCCTACATTTTATGGGGTTTTTAGCAATATATAAGTAAAACTTAAATTGGGATATTTTTATACAATAACGCTTTCAGTTTTACAAGAAACTATGAAAAAAGCTTTGGGAAAATCCGTTTTTTAAAACCCAATAAATAAAACCCCCTAAATCTTCCTTTTTTTCTTTAAAGTAATGTAAACCCACTTATTGGGGCAAAATTAATTTTAAAAAAGGATTTTTTACTTTAATTTGGGAGGGAAAACCCGCTATAATCACCGATAAAAAGGGTTTAAAATCATTGAAAACACTACATTTTATGGGTTTTTTTAGCAATAAAAATAAGTAAAACTACTTGTATAAAATACAACAAAGCTACAGTTTACAAAAACTATTAAAAAAGCCCTTTCAATTTTACCGTTTTACCCAAAAATAACCTCTTTTCTCTTCTATTTAAAAGCTTAATGTAATTAAGCTTTCTTATATGTCAAATTTTTCTAAAAAAAGGGGTTTTATACTTCCCAAATTTTTTGGAAAACAGCTAATTTTCCCCCGGGGGTAAATAAACTAATATCATTACCTACTTTTAAAGGGGTTTTTAGCAATTGATAAATAAAACTACTTGTATATATACAAAAACCGCTACAGTTTACAAGAAACTAATTTAAAAAAGCTTTTCTATATACCTTTAATAAACACAAAAAATAACCTCTTAAATCTTTTATTTATTAGCTTAAAGTAATGTAAAAACTCTTATAGGTGGAAATTTAAATTTTAAAAAAGGATGGTATAAATTCAATTTGTAGAAAAACAGCTATAAAAACACCGATAATAAAAACCCAAAATCTTGAAAACCTAAAAATTTTTTGGGTTTTTTTGAAATATACTAAGTTTAAAAAACTTGTTATATCAATAACGCTTCAGTTTTTTGAAGAAAATAAAGAAAAAAACTTGCAAAATTTCCGGGTTATATTACAATAAAAAACCTCTTACTCTTCTATTTAAATTAAAACTTAAAAAGTAAATTTTAAACTACTTTTAGGTGCCCAAAATTTTTCTAAAAAAAAGGGTTTTATACTAAAAATTTGGGAAGAAAAACAGCTGTAAAACATACCCCATAATTTTGCTAATACATTGGAAAAAACTCCACATTTTAAAGGGTTTTTTTGCCCAATATGATAAGTAAAAACCCCTTTTATATATACAATAAAGCAATGTTTTAAAAAAAACTATGAAAAACGCTTGGAAATAAACCGTTTTTTACCCAATAAAAAACCTCCCTACCTTCTTTTATTTTAAAAGCTTTTAAAGTAATTTTTAGCTACTTATAGGTTCAAATTATTCCCAAAAAAGGATTTTATACTTCAATTTGGGGAGGAAAACAGCTATATATAAAACCCATAAAAAAAAACTAATATCATTACACTACATTTTAAGGGGTTTTAGCATTATGATAAATAAAAAATACTTGTAATATATAAAGTATACAAAAAACGCTTTCTTTACAAAAAAACTTTTGAAAAACGCTTGCTATATAAACCTTTATATCCCCAAAAAAATAAAACCCCCCCTTTCTCTTCTATTTAAATTTGTTAATGTAAAGTTTTTGGAAAACTTATAGGTGCAAAAAATATTCTAAAAAAAAAAGGGTTGTATACCCTTTAAATTTGAAGGAACAGCTTTTAAAATCACCGATAAATAGCTAAAAACATTGGGGAAAAAAAAACATTTTTAAAGGGTTTTTTGCAAAATGATAAGTAAAACTACTTGTATATATACAATAACCTACAGTTTTTCAAGAAACTATGAAAAACGCTTGCAATAAAACCGGTTTTTATTTACAATAAAAAAACCCTTACTCTCCTATTTTTAAAAGCTTAATGTAAAGTTTGCTACTTATAAAATGCAAAATTCCCCAAAAAAGGATTTGTAACTTTTAAAATTTTTTTGGGGGGAACAGCTTTTATATCACCGGAAAAAAAGCTTAAAATCATTGAAAACCCCTAACATTTTATGGGTTTTTAGGGGAATCTGATAATAAAACTACTTGTATATTACAATAACGCTACAGTTTTTTTAAAAAACATGAAAAACGCTTGCAAAATTAAAAGTTTTTTATTCCCCAAAAAAATAACCTCTTACTCTTCTAAATTTTTACCTTAATGTAATATGCTTTCTTATAGGTGCAAATTTTTAAAAAAAGGTTGTATACTTTAATTTGTAAAAAACACTAATATCACTGGGTAAACCCAGCTATAATCATTGAAAACACACATTTTTTTTTTGGGGTTTTTCAAAATAATAATAAAAACTTTCTTGTATATATACCAAAAACGCTACGTTTAGAAAAACTATGAAAAAACGCTTGCAATATAAACCCTTATATCACAATAAAAAACCTCTTACTCTTTTAAATTTTAAAAGCTTAATGTAAAAATTTAAAACTACTTATGGTGGGAAATTATTTTAAGAAAAAAGGAAATTTTATACTTTTAATTTGTAGGAGAAAAAGCTATTTTACCCAAAATAACTAAATAAAACATTGAAAAAAAAAACTACATTTTAAAGGGGTTTATTTGCAATATGATAAGTAAAACTACTTGCAAAATATACAAAATGCTAAAAAATTTTCAAAAACTATGAAAAAAAGCTTTGGGAAAAATAACCCTTTAAAATCACAATAAAAAAACCTCTTTTTCTTTTTCCATTTAATGCTTTTAAAGTTTAAAGTAAGTACTTTAAAAGGTGCAAAATTTTTCTAAAAAAGGATTTTTTTTCTTCAAATTTTTTTTGGAAAAAAAGCTATATATCACCCATAAATTTTGGGGAAAATCATTGAAAAAAACTAAAATTTTTAATGGGTTTATGCAAAAATGATAAGTAAAACTACTTGTATATATACAATAACGCGGGGACAGTTTTAAAAAGAAACTATGAAAAAAGATTGCAAAATTTAAGTTTTTTAAAAACACAATAAAAAAACCTCTTACCCCCTTTTTTTTTAATTTGCTTAATGTAAAAATTAAAAAAACTTATAGGGGCAAAATTTTTTCCCAAAAAAAAGGGTTTTTTTTTTTCTTTTTAATTTTGTAGGAAAAAAAGCTATATATCACTATAACTTTTAAAAATTGAAAACACTACTTTTAATGGGTTTATAAAGGGAATATAATAAGTAAAAACACTTGAATATATACAATAACGCTAAAAGTTTTTTCAAGAAAATTAAAAAACCTTTCAATAACCGTTATAAAACACAAAAAAATAACCTCCCAAATCTGCTATTTCATAGTTTTTAATGTTAAAGTAAAAATACATATAGGTGGGAAAATTTTCTAAAAACAAAAATTTTATACTTCAATTTGTAGGAAAAAAAGCTATAAAATCACCGATAAAATACCCAAAATCATTTAAACACTACATTTTATGGGGGTTTATAAACAAACTGAAAAATTTAAAATAAATTGTATATATACAATAAAGCTTTCAGTTTTCAAAAAACTAAAGAAAAAAAAGCCTTTCAGTATACCCGTTATATCACAATAAATAAACCCCTTCCCCTTCTATTTTTTACTTAATGTTTAAAGTAATATCTTATAGGGGTACATTATTCTAAAAAAAAGGGTATTAAAACTTCAAATTTTTTAAGAAAACACTTTTATACACTTTAAACCCAGGTAAATCATTGAAAACACTACATTTTTGGGTTTTAAGCAATAAAAAAATTAAAACTCCCTTTTATAATAACAATAACGCTACCCGTTTTTGAAGAAAATATGAAAAAAGAAATTTCAATATACCGTTTTTAAACACAATTAAAAAAACCCCCCTACTCCCTTTCCCTTTAATAGCTTGTGTAAAGTAAGCTACTTTTAGGTATAAAATTTTTCTAAAAGGGGGAAATTTTTTACTTTCAATTTTTGTAGGATAACAGCTATATATCACCGATAATAAGGGTAATATCATTGAAAACCAAATACATTTTTATTGGGGTTTTATCCCAAACTATAAAATAAAACTAATTGTATAAAATACCCAAAAACGCTACAGTTTTTTCAAGAAACTATGTAAAACGCTTGCTATATACCTTTATAAACACAATAAAAAACCTCTTAAAATTTTTCTTTTTTAAGCTTTAAAGTAAAAGGTTAAAAACCCCAAAATTAAAAGGTGGGAAAAAATTTTTCGAAAAAAGGATTTAAAATTTCTTTAAATTTTTAGAAAACAGCTAATTCACCGATAAATTTGCTAATATCAATGAAACAATACATTTTAATGGGTTTTTTAAAAGAAGAGTAAAACTAAATTGTTTTATAAAACAATAACGCTACAGTTTTCCCAAAAAAACTATGAAAAACGATTGCAAAATACCGTTTATCCAATAAAAACCTCCTACTCTTCTTTTAATAGCTTAATTTTAATGTAAGCTAACTTATAGGGGGCAAATTTTTCTAAAAAGGGGATTTTTTTCTTAATTTTTTAGGAAAAAAGCTATATATCCCGATTTAACCCAGCATAATTTATTTAAAACACACATTTTAAAGGGTTTTTTCAATATAATAAGTAAAACTACTTTTTATTATACAATATCGTAAAGTTTACAAAAAAATATAAAAACGCTTGCAATATACCGTTATAAACACAATAAAAACCTCTTACTCCCTTTTATTTATTAAAATTTAAAGTAATGTAAAAACTACTTTAAAGGGGCAAATTTAATTTCCACAAAAAAAGGTTGTATACTTCAAATTTTAAGAAAACCGCTATAAATTTACCGAAAATAACTAATTCATTGAAAACACTACATTTTATGGGGTTTTTAGCAATATGATAAGTAAAAATACTTTTTATATAACTAAAGCTACAGTTTACAAGAAACTATGAAAAACCAAATTGGGAATAACCGTTTTTTTCACAAAATAACCTCTTACTCTTCTAAATTTTTTGGGTTAAAGTAAATGTAAGCTACTTATAGGTGAAAATTTTTCTAAAAAAGGATTTTATACTTCAATTTGTAGGAAAACAGCTATATTTTAACCGATAATAGCTAATATCATTACACTACATTTTAAGGGTTTTAGCATTATGATAGTAAAACTACTTGTAATATATACGTATACAATAACGCTACGTTTACAAGAAACTATGAAAAACGCTGCTATATACCGTTTATATCACATAAATACGGCTTCTTACTCTTCTATTTAATTAGCTTAATGTAATGTCAAGATACTTATAGGTGCAAACTATTCTAAAAAAGGATTGTATACCTTCATTGTGAAGGAGACAGCTATATATCACCGATAAATAGCTAATATCATTGAAACCATACATTTATATGGGTTTATAGCATATGATAAGTAAAACTACTTGTATATATACATATAACGCTACAGTTTTACAAGAAACTATGAAAAACGCTTGCAATAAATACCGGTATATCACAATAAATAACCTCTTACTCTCACTATTTTATAGCTTAATGTAATGTTACGCTACTTATAAGTGCAAATTATTCTAAAAAAGGATTTGTATACTTTCAAATTTCTGAGGGAGAACAGCTATATATCACGGTAAATAGCTAATATCATTGAAAACACTAACATTTTATGGGTTATAGGGCAATCTGATAATAAAACTACTTGTATATTACAATAACGCTACAGTTTACAAGAAACTATGAAACACGCTTGCATATTACAGTTATATCCCTATAAATAACCTCTTACTCTTCTATTTTTACCTTAATGTAATATAGCTACTTATAGGTGCAAATTATTGTAAAAAAAGGTTGTATACTTTCAATTTGTAGGAAAACACTAGATACTCACTGATAACCTAGCTATAGATCATTGAAAAGGCACTACATTTTATTGGTTTATAGGCAATATAATAGTAAAACTACTTACTTGTATATATACAATACGCTAGCAGTTTAGAATAAACTATGAACAACAATCGCTTGCAATATAACGCGTTATATCGACAATAAATAACCTCTTACTGGCGTCTAATTTAATAGCTTAATGTAATTAAGCTACTTATGGTGCAAATTATTCTAATGAAAAAGGATTGTATACTTCAATTTGTAGTAGAACAGCTATTTTATCCCGAAAATAACTAATATCATTGAAACAACTACATGTTAAGGGTTATATTAGCAATATGATAAGTAAAACTACTTGCATATATACATATCGCTAAAGTTACAAGAACTATGAAAAACGCTTGGCATATACCGTTTATATCACAATAAATAACCTCTTACTCTCTCCATTTAATGCTTAATGTTAATGTAACGATACTTATAGGTGCAAATTATTCTAAAAAAGCGATTTTATCTTCAATTTCGTAGGAAAAACAGCTATATATCACGATAAATTTGGGTAATATCATTGAAAAACACTACATTTTATGGGTTTATGCAATATGATACGTAAAACTACTTGTATATATACAATAACGCGGGCTACAGTTTACAAGAAACTATGAAAAACGATTGCATATAACGTTATATCACAATAAATACCTCTTACTCTTCTATTTAATAGCTTAATGTAATTGAGATACTGTATAGTGCAATTATTTCCTAAAAAGAGGGCTTTTAATACATTCAATTTGTAGGAAAAACGAGCTATATATCACTATAACTTCTAAAACATTGAAAACACTACATTTTAATGGTTTATAGGCAATATAATAAGTAAAAACGACTTGAATATATACAATAACGCTAACAGTTTTACAAGAAACTTAAATGAAACCTTTGCAATAGACCGTTATAATCACAATAAATAACCTCTACTCTGCTATTTCATAGTTTCTTAATGTTATGTAGGCTACATATAGGTGCAATTATTCTAGAAAACAAAAGATTTTATACTTCAATTTGTAGGAAAAACAGCTATATATCACCGATAAAATACTAATATCATTGAAACACTACATTTTATGGTTTATAGCATCTGATAAGTAAAAGTACTTGTATATATAGCAATGCACGCTTTCAGTTACAAGAAACTATGAAAAAAACGCTGCAGTATACCCGTTATATCACAATAAATACCTCTTACTCTTCTATTATTACTTAATGTAATGTAATGATACTTATAGTGTACATTATTCTAAAAAAAAGGATATTATACTTCAATTTTGTAAGAAAACACTATATAGCACTTGAGAACCTAGGTAAATCATTGAAAACACTACATTTATGGGTTTTATAGCAATATAAAATTAAAACTACTTGTATAATATACACTAACGCTACCAGTTTTTAGAAGAAACTATGAAAAACGAATTGCAATATACCGTTTATATCACAATAAATAACTCCTACTCCTTCCATTTAATAGCTGTGTAATGTAAGCTACTTATAGGTATAAATTATTCTAAAAGGAGGAATTTTATACTTCTCAATTTTTGTAGGATAACAGCTATATATCACCGATAATAGGCTAATATCATTGAAAACTACTACATTTTTATGGGTTTTATAGCAATCTATAAGTACAAGCTAATTGTATAATATACCAATAACAGCTACAGTTTACAAGAAACTATGTAAAACGCTTGCTATATACCTTTATATCACAATAATAACCTCTTAAACTCTTCTTTATAAGCTAATGTAATGGTTAAAAGGCCCTAAACTATAGGTGGCAAATTATTCGAAAGAAAGGATTGTATTACTTCATTTGTAGAAAACAGCTAGATATCACCGATATTAGCTAATATCAATGAAACACTACATTTTACTGGGTTTATATAGCAATATGAGAGAGTAAAACTAATTGTATATATACGAATAACAGCTACAGTTTTACAAGAACTATGAAAAACGATTGCAATATACCGTTTATCCAATAAAATACCTCCTACTCTTCTTTTAATAGCTTAATGTAATGTAAGCTAACTTATAGGTGGCAAATTTTCTAAAAAGGAGGATTTTTTACTTCAATTTTGTAGGAAAAAGCTATATATCCTCGATTAACTAGCTATATCATTGAAAACACGACATTTTATGGGTTTATCAATATAATAAGTAAAACTACTTTGTATATATACAATATCGATAAAGTTTACGAAAAAACTATAAAAACGCTTGCACTATACCGTTATATCACAATAAATAACCTCTTACTGCTTCTATTTATTATATAATGTACTGTAAGCTACTTATAGGTGCAAAGGTCGGCTTGAACTTGTCCACAAATCAACAAGGATTGTATACTTCATTTTAAGAAACCAGCTATAATCTCACCGAGAATAAGCATAATTCATTGAAAACACTACATTTTATGGGTTTATAGCAATATGATAAGTAAGTACTTGTATATATACAATAACGCTACAGTTTACAAGAAACTATGAAAAACAATTGGCAATACACCGTATCTCACAATATAAGCCTCTTACTCTTCTATTTATTGCTGTATGTAAATGTAAGCTACTTATAGGTGAAAATTCTTCTAAAAAAAAGTGGATTTATACTTCAATTGTAGGAAACAGCTATATAATCACTGATACTATCTAGAATCATTGAAAACACTACATTTTATGGGTTTATAGCAAATAATAAGTAAACACTACTTGTTATAGTACAATAACGCTACAGTTCCAATGAAACTATGAAAACGCGTAACATATACCGTTTATCACAATAATAACCTCTTACTCTTCCATTTAATAGCTTAATGTAATGTAAGCATACATATAGGTTGCAAATTATTCTAAAAAGAGGATTTTATACTTCAATTTGTAGGAAACAAGCAAAAAATTTATCACCGATAAATAGCTAATATCATTACACTACATGTTAAGGGTTTATAACACTATGATAAGTAAAACTACTTGTATATATATAACGTATACAATTTCGTTATCAGTTTTACAAGAAACTACGAAAAAACAAACTTGCTATTATACCTTTATATCGACAATAATACCTCTTACTCTTCTTTTATAGCTTAATGTATGTAAGCTACTTATATGTCAAATTATTCTTAAAAAAAGGATTGTATACCTCAATTTGTAGGCAAACAGCTATATATCACCGATAAATAGCTAATATCCTTGAACACACTACATTTTAATGGGTTCTAGCAATATGATAAGTAAAACTACTTGTATATAATACATATTGTACGCTACAGTTTTCCAAGAAACATGAAAACGCTTGCAATATACCGTTTTATATCACAATAAATTACCCCTTACTCTTCTAATTTAATAGGATTAATTAAGGTAAGCTACTTATAGGTGCAAATTATTCTAAAAGAGGATTTTTCTACAATGTGTAGAACAGCTGTATATCCCGATAATTAGCTAATATCATTGAACACTACATTTTATTGGGTTTTAGCAATATG
>JACEEZ010009984.1:0-25000 GCA_016584305.1 Chionoecetes opilio | reverse complement strand
TACAAGGTAATTGACTATACAAAGCGCCGCCACGTCAGCACGAACTAGGCGGACTCGAACCGCTGACCGAATGCGCAGGGACTCTGCACATTGCAAGCTCACGTCTCTACCAACCTTGTCACCCTGACGGGCATACTTAGAGAGAATGGGAGAGACAGAGAGGGGGGGGGAGAAGAAAAATAAATAGGAAAAGTCAACATGAGGGGTTCGAGTTAAGTAATATCTCAGTGATCTGTGAAAATGAAGTTATAAAGATGCGACGATGAGGACAGGGAAGGAGGATAATGAGAGACCAGGAGCAGCAGCAGCAGGAGGAGGAGGAGGAGGAGGTGCGAGATGCACATTACCTCGCCTGACACCACCACTACATTATCACCGGCCGGAGCCTTCTCTTAATGAATGGAGTCGTTGGTGAAAGGGGGCAGGAGGCAGGAGGCAAGACAAAGGGGAAGGTCTTGGAAGGTGCGAGGGAGGGGTTGAGGACCGTCTGTGGCAAGGGAACACGAGAGGCCAGGACAGAAGGAGGTGAGATCGTTGTGGCTGTCGCAAGATCCATACGCTAGCGGGTTTATTCTGTCTGGCTGTCGCTGTGAATTAATCGACTACGGACTTAATGAAGCTCGCGGCCTTAAACATCCCGGCATATAATATCTGCAGCGGCCTCGTGTGCATAGGAAGAGGAGGCGAGGAGGCAACAGAACAGTGTAATGGTGTTGTGAGTGTGTTTGTGCATGGACGAGACCCTTTCCCCCTCCTGTCAACACCCATACCCCGTCTATAACACCCAGCAGCAGTAGTAGCAGTAGCAGTAATAGTGGTAGTGGTAATAACAGTAGCAGTAATAATATAATAACCATAATAGTTGTAGTAATGGTAATGAATGCAATAACAATAATGATACAGTAGTCTTGTCTTAGTTGCAGCCACACGTAAGCGAGTGATACACGGGGTGGCACTTCATAATTATAACAGCCTCGCGCATTGCAGTATATTCCACTGAACCCGCCCGCTCATGGACGTCGAAACCACAGTCGCCATTTCTCATCCGTCCCTTCCTTCACGGTGCTCAGCGTATAGAATGTGATATTCTTCTCCTCGCACTCCGCTACATCAAGAGTGTCTGCTTTAATAATATATAAGTGAGCACACCGACTTCCATCACTCATCCCTAAGTACATATCAGTATTTCATCGACTTAATACATATAGGAGCGAAGGAAGGAGGAGTTGAGAGGGTTACTCCTACATTTCTTTGTACTTATCTACCACAGACTAACACGATCACGCCAGGGTTACATTTTGTCTCTAATTTTCTTATTCTTTTATCTAATCGTCCTATGATAATGAGATGCCATCGTTAAGGGAAAGTTTTTAAGCTTGCAAATAGATTTCAAACTAATTCGTCGATCGCGCGTCGTCCGAATAAGTTAATTGCAGCGCTGGGACCATTTGTTAGGCGGCCAGAATAATGGCATGGCGTGAGGAGGAAGCTCGCCGCCGGGTCGATGCGTTGTAGCAAAGTCCTTCCATCGGTCAGTGTTCAGGCCGCAACACCAAGGCGAGACTGGTAATAATAATAATAATAATAATAATGATATTTTTATTCTCACCCCAAGGCATACAGGAAAAACAACAACAACAAAATATAGACATGAGGGAATGAACTTAAGTACTAAAGCAAATAAAATATACAGGGGCGCATACTTCATCTTGATGAGGTAGTGTTGTAATGATCAGCATCGTGTTGAATATTTAAAAGCCAGACTCGTGGATGTTTATTATTTTACATTGATGATGATGTGTTCGAACTTACTCTCGATTTTTCGTGTTTACTGCATCAGTTTATTTTCCGTCCTTCCCTCCTATCCCTTCTTCTTCATCCTGCTTTATCCTGTTTATATTTCCATCATTTATTTCATTCCTATTGACTGATACGACTGATTGGCTTGGCATTTTTAAGTGAAAATAACGATGGTTTTGTATTGAAGGCCGAGCGTAGGTTGTTTTACATACCTAAAACTTAAAATGCGGATGATTTACATTGAGCTTCCCTTTACAGATACTTGTATAAGGGTATTAATTTCAATACCTTTGATATATGGTAGCAAAACACGCATTTTTTTATATGGTAGCGAAACACGCATTTTTTATTTACATGTAATTTGATGTTACGTGATTTCAATGTACCTGCTAGAATAAGAATTTTGTAATATATCTTGTTAAGTAATACGTGGCGAAAAACGTAAAACACGATTTTTTTCCACTGATTCCCTGCCCCAGCCCGCCCTGCTAAAGGTACTTCTCGAACACTTTCCACCCCGGCTTAGGAACTTCCCTTTATAACACTGCAGTAATAATTTCCCCCACGGCTTAGTGTATCCTCCCTCATAACACCGTAAACCTAATCGCTGCGGAAGAAAAACCCTCAGAGCGGCTTCAGCGCACCCCCGCCTCTCCCACGCTTGTCTCCGGCGTAATGACACCACTAAGACGCCACTACACAACACCACTACACAACCACCACACGTACTACAAGACACACCTACACAACCACCACACGACAAGACACACCTACACAACCACCACACCACAAGACACACCTACACAACCACCACACCACAAGACACACCTACACAACCACCACACCACAAGACACACCTACACCACCACCACACCACAAGACACACCTACACAACCACCACACCACAAGACACACCTACCACCACCACACACAAGACACACTACACCACCACACACACCACACAACACACCTACACCACCACCACACCACAAGACACCCCTACACAACCACCACACCACAAGACACACCTACACAACCACCACACCACAAGACACCCCTACACAACCACCACACCACAAGACACACCTACACAACCACCACACCACAAGACACACCTACACAACCACCACACCACAAGACACACCTACACAACCACCACACCACAAGACACACCTACACAACCACCACACCACAAGACACACCTACACAACACCACACCACCAAGACACACCGACACCACCACCACACCACAAGACACACCTACACAACCACCACACCACAAGACACACCTACACAACCACCACACCACAAGACACACCTACACAACCACCACACCACAAGACACACCTACACAACCACCACACCACAAGACACACCTACACCACCACCACACCACAAGACACACCTACACCACCACCACACCACAAGACACACCGACACCACCACCCCATCACAAGACACACCGACACAACCACCACACCACAAGACACACCTACACAACCACCACACCACAAGACACACCTACACAACCACCACACCACAAGACACACCTACACAACCACCACACCACAAGACACACCTACACAACCACCACACCACAAGACACACCAACACAACCACCACACCACAAGACACACCGACACAACCACCACACCACAAGACACACCGACACAACCACCACACCACAAGACACACCTACACAACTAACACACCACAAGACACACCGACACAACCACAACACCACAAGACACACCTACACAACCACCACACCACAAGACACACCTACACAACCACCACACCACAAGACACACCGACACCACCACCACACCACAAGACACACCTACACAACCACCACACCACAAGACACACCTACACAACCACCACACCACAAGACACACCTACACCACCACCACACCACAGACCACCGACACCACCACTACACAACGCTAAGACGCCACAACACATCCTCGTTCTTGCCTTAAAAGCAGGAAGATTACACTACCTCGTTTTCTCCGTCTAGGACTCTAGGTGGGGAAGAATCATGCATCACTGAGCCATAATAACCGTATTGATAGAAGATAGAAGATAATAACAGTATTGATAGAAGACATTGATAGAAGCGCTGCGCCTGATGAGTCGTGATGATAATTGCAACGGAGGATAAACGAGGAGGTGGGCGTGAGCATCTACCGCCCATTTGCCAGCCATTACGCTTGGCTGGTGATGAAGGAGGGGGGGGGAGGCGGGGCGTGGCAATAACGTATGTCTGCGTGTGTGTATTGGGTGTATAGATGAGTGTATTAGTTCAGGGAGGCGGTGGTTGAGTTGTTAGCGTCTTGGAGTGGTGAGCTCAATGTCCCGAGTTCGAATCCTGCCGGGGGCAACTCTTTCGACCTTTTTAATGCGGTCGACAAGAGCCTGGTAGGGGAGCAGAAGGTTCCGAGCTAAGTTCAACTGTCACAAGCAACTGTCAAATCCACCGTCGAGTGGCTGAAGAAACCCGCATGCAGCTATACCTATTCTTTTGACTGCGAGGGCGACGGAGGAAACACCAGGTGGCAGCATGAGCCTGACCGAGGATCCGAACACCACAGAAAACGGTATCTTCACCTAAGACCACAAGTGTCACTATGAAAATCCAGCCTGTGTCACAAACGGGCGAGAACGACCGACATCACGACTCTCCAAAATGTGCAGGGCCAACCACCTGAGCCCTCAAAAGAATAACAAATAGCCTACATGCGCTAAAGGCTCCAACATAAAAAAAGGAGGGTGATCTATAGCCATGTACAGTGTGCATGTGTGTGTGTTAGAGGGAGAGAGTGTGTGTGTTTGTTTGTTTGTTATGTGATGCCAGGGTTTTTACTGTTACTGACACCTTTGTGTTAGAATGATATTACTTGTGATAATCTTCCATTGACTAATAAAATCTCCTCGTCACAACTGAATTGGGATGAACTTAGGGTTTAGTAAGGGGAAATGCTGCCACCAGTCCAGGCGAGTAGTTCTATGGTTTACTCCCTGAACACGATTTACTATATGAGAATTATTGGTAGTCGGGGTGGGTACTTATTATTACACCGAGTAAGGCTGAAACTCTTTTTGAGACGTGGGGAAGTATTTCCATAACAAGGGAATAATCACCTGGGGTTTTTGCAATAAACACAAGAAGCTATACTTTAAACATCGTCCGGTTTATTCACCACGAAAAATTATTTCTCTAGTTTGAGAACCTAGGTACATGTATAACTCTAATTTGGCGCAGGAAAGCTCTACAGAGCATAACCTACCTCACTGAATTATATTCTTAGAACTACCATCTACGTATACACAAGCTGAACACCGTAGGCATACATGGAAAATATAGGGGAGGGAAAATGTAGGAGTAATGATGTTCGCGTTCACTAAACCATGTGGCTTGGTTTCTCTCCAGACTGAGACATTCGCCGGAACCTTGAGGGGGGTGAATGAGAGACTGATATAATAACACTTGTAAGGGCATGACATGCTACCTATGCGTTAATGAGCATTAAACCACGGTATATATATTATATATATATATATATATATATAATATATATTAGGAGAGAGAGAGAGAGAGGAGAGAGAGAGGAGAGAGAGAGAGAGAGAGAAGAGAGAGAGAGAGAGAGAGAGAGAGAGAGAGAGAGAGAGAGAGAGAGAGAAAAGAGATATACTATAACAAGGGGGGAAGAGAGAGATGAGTGACTGCAGGTCTTACCTTGAGGGGGGTGAATGAGAGACTGATGGTCGCGTGGTTCCACAGAGGGAGAGCTTGGAAGATCCGCGGGAAAAGGGAAATGTTCGGATACTTGTGAGAGGCTTCCCTGAAGGGAATATAAGACTTCGAATGACTCTAATTAGCTAACGAAGCAAGTATACATATGAAATGGCTGCCTATAACGCAGTTCTTTTAATTTGATATAGAGAATTTAAAAACATTTATTCTAATATCCGGGGAAAGTGGTTCTCCCTTTCGGTCAAGCCCACGAACGCGTTTTATAGAGTGACGGGGTAAGAGGAGTCGGAAAAGAAGGTTGGTCGACTTTTAATTTAGCGAATAACTCGACTAACCCACCCATTTATAAACGTAATCTGTCATTATTGTGTCTGTTTTGAAGGACATTAAGAATCTAAGAGTGTTTTTCGATCTGTCAGGAGGGTGAGGGGAGGATGAAAAGTTTTGACTCTACCAGTTATTGACGGTCGCGAAATAAATGTCCCACGCATTTGGACTCGTATTCTGAGTGTATGGGGGGGGGAGTGGTGGGGGGGGAGATAGAAGTGGGAGCAAGAAAGAAAGATGGTAGAAAGAAAGAAGATAAATATTACGAGAACAGAAAAGATTTGATTGGCCTTAGTATAATAAGAATAACCTGTTCCTCCATATACTGGACCTAGGCGACAACTTGCCCCAGACCAAACATATGGTTATTGAGACCTTTTTCCTTCTTACAGATACATAACCCGGGAATCGTATGATGGGATTTTCCATCCTGTCTCTCCGAATTTCCGGGCATAACACACGTCTATTCTCCGGGAGAATTAAATTCTTCAATATCAGATTAGCTACTTACTGACCTCCCGTTTCCTTTCTAAAGCTGTGTCAAGAGGATGTGTCTGAATGGGACGAATTTATGGTTGATTTACTAGAGATTCTTCTATTCTTTGAAACGGGTATCTGAATGTGTTTAGATTACACGAATGTCCAATGAGAAGGAAATATCCCAATCAACCTCCCACCTGGGTTAAATAACGTGGTCGTCAAAACCTGACTCAGTACCTGTATTCTCGGTGCCAGGATCGTCCCAGGGGCGCACACCGGCTACCCTCATCGTTAGATAACGAGAGCCTGACAAGTCCTGAAATATCCGCTACACCTCAAAGCCGTGTTGACTGTAAAGTTGAGTAGTAGTACTACTATCTCGAATTAAAATACTCCTCTCACCGAACCAGGCTGAGCCCGTGAAAATAAATACTCCGAATTCTAGAAATGAGAAAACTCCTAGACCAAATGGTTTCATTTAGTCCGACACACACTCACCTCCTGGACTCAGTAATCTAAATTTAACACTTTTCGCTTAATCTTCACATGAATCCTCCGCAAACCGGGTTGACTGTAACTTGAATTAAAATACCTGGAAAACTCTCACCGAACCAGACTGAGTCCGTTAATGAAATTCAATGAAAGACTGGTATCCCAATCAACCTCCTACCTGGATATATTAAGACCATATTGACCCTCAGTTTGTTTTCATTCCTGGTTAAAATTATGTGTGCAAGTTGGACTTTCACATTCGCTCCCACATTCATTCTATCTTGTGCTTCCCGGCTACACTCATGGTACTGACGAGAACCCATCAAATCCTGAAGTGTCCGCTAAACCGCAAGCCGGGCTGACTGTAAGGTTGAGCAGAGGTTCGACAACTTACTCGAATTAAAATACTCCTCCCACTGAACCAGACTGCGTCCGTGAAAAGAAAATTCAATGAAAGAAAAGTATCCCAATCAACCTCTTACCTGGGTAATAACGTGCCCTCTCGTTGCTAGGGTCGTCCCAGAGGCGCTTCCGACTCATTCTACCTGTCACACCACTCATTCACACAGCCTGAACTGCACTCATCTCCTTAATCAATCATGAAATTCTAACTTTTCTTGGCCAATATTTTACATTTAACACTTTTCAATTTGATTTCCACACGAGTAATAACAGGGTGACGCTACAACTACCCGAAACACGAGTAGGTATTATCCTTTCCAGTTCATAAAATAAATTATCAATGTACATGTTCAAAATAATTCTTCCTTGATTTTCTAATTTAACACTCTATTGATTTCCGAACTTTTCCATCTTGTTGTTGATGGGTGGCATCATGGGTCTTGTTGACGCCATGTACTTCTTGATGGCCTTCAGCTCTTCAAAACGTTTCAGGAACTTCTGTAGGTTCTTGGAAACTATGAGTGTGCCCATTCCTGAACCGGTGTCGCTGCATCCTCTGCCTCCGTAGCTGTTTGGGTCACCGCTGTTGCTCTGGTTGTTGTAGACCACGGCGGCGGCGGCCAGGCGGTTCAGACGCCCCTAGATACCCTGCACGGCAATGATGTACAGGTTCTTGGCGCCTGTGTTGTCAGCGCAGCTCATGTCGGTGACGGGTAGGCCGAGGGAGATCCAGGACTTCCCTCCCGACGAGGCTTCACGTCCTCTCTTTGACATGGTGGTGGTTGCGAGGCGTGTGGGTGGCGTGGCGGCTAGGCGCGACGGCTGCGGCGGCTAGGAGCTGCGGCTGTGAAGCGCGGCATGCTGCCGGGCTGAGGTGGCTGTGGTGGCTGCGATGCGCGGCTGGCTGTGGCGGCGGCTGGCTGTGGCGGCGGCTGGCTGTGGCGGCGGCTGGCTGTGGCGGCGACGGCTGTGACGGCTGTGTCGGCTCGCTTCTTACAGCTCACTGCCACATGGTCATGGTTCATGTGTGTAGGGTGTTTGGTTTATAGGGGGAAAGATCTAATGAACCTACTATAATGATCGACTATTGTATGAAAATTTACCGAAATTTGACTTTATCTAGCTATTTTCCCCAAGGTGAGATTCTGTTGCTGTTATTTGTAGGAAATATTATACCACCGCTTAAGTCACCAGTGTGATGCCAGGGTTTTTAGTTCTTGAAAACTTATTGTATCTTATGACCGATACAAAAAAAATCCCACCGCAAAACTCCAAGAGAGTTGAAATTAGTCATATGACTTCACTATTTAATTATACTACGAACACTTCTCGATGCGGAGATTACTGAAATTGGGATGACTATGGGCTTAGTAAGGGGAAATGCTGCCACCAGTCCAGGTGAGTAGTTCTATGGTTTACTCCCTGAACACGATTTACTATATGAGAATTATTGGTAGTCGGGGTGGGTACTTATTATTACACCGAGTAAGGCTGAAACTCTTTTTGAGAGGTGGGGAAGTATTTCCATAACAAGGGAATAATCACTTGGGGTTTTTGCAATAAACACAAGAAGCTATACTTTAAACATCGTCCGGTTTATTCACCACGAAAAATTATTTCTCTTGTTTGAGAACCTAGGTACATGTATAACTCTAATTTGGCGCAGGAAAGCTCTACAGAGCATAACCTACCTCACTGAATTATATTCTTAGAACTACCATCTACGTATACACAAGCTGAACACCGTAGGCATACATGGAAAATATAGGGGAGGGAAAATGTAGGAGTAATGATGTTGTTCGCGTTCACTAAACCATGTGGCTTGGTTTCTCTCCAGACTGAGACATTCGCCGGAACCTTGAGGGGGGTGAATGAGAGACTGATATAATAACACTTGTAAGGGCATGACATGCTACCTATGCGTTAATGAGCATTAAACCACGGTAATATATATATATATATATATATATATATATATATATATAGAGAGAGAGAGAGAGAGAGAGAGGAGGGAAAAAGGGAGAGAGAGAGAGAGAGAGAGAGAGAGAGAGAGAGAGAGAGAGAGAGAGAGAGAGATATACTATAACAAGGGGGGAAGAGAGAGATGAGTGACTGCAGGTCTTACCTTGAGGGGGGTGAATGAGAGACTGATGGTCGCGTGGTTCCACAGAGGGAGAGCTTGGAAGATCCGCGGGAAAAGGGAAATGTTCGGATACTTGTGAGAGGCTTCCCCTGAAGGGAATATAAGACTTCGAATGACTCTAATTAGCTAACGAAGCAAGTATACATATGAAATGGCTGCCTATAACGCAGTTCTTTTAATTTGATATAGAAGAATTTAATACATTTATTCTAATATCCGGGGAAAGTGGTTCTCCCTTTCGGTCAAGCCCACGAACGCGTTTTATAGAGTGACGGGGTAAGAGGAGTCGGAAAAGAAGGTTGGTCGACTTTTAATTTAGCGAATAACTCGACTAACCCACCCATTTATAAACGTAATCTGTCATTATTGTGTCTGTTTTGAAGGGCATTAAGAATCTAAGAGTGTTTTTCGATCTGTCAGGAGGGTGAGGGGAGGATGAAAAGTTTTGACTCTACCAGTTATTGACGGTCGCGAAATAAATGTCCCACGCATTTGGACTCGTATTCTGAGTGTATGGGGGGGGAGTGGTGGGGGGAGATAGAAGTGGGAGCAGAAAGAAGATGTAGAAGAAAGAAGATAAATATTACGAGACAGAAAAGATTTGATTGGCCTTAGTATAATAAGAATAACCTGTTCCTCCATATACTGGACCTAGGCGACAACTTGCCCCAGACCAAACATATGGTTATTGAGACTTTTCCTCTTACAGAACATACCGGGAATCGTATATGGGAATTCCATCCTGTCTCTCGAATTCCGGGCATACAGTTAGAGAGGGAGAAGAGAGAGTTGGGGTGTGGGTGATGGTGTGTTTTGTTAAAATGGTTGATGGGTTTTTTTTTTGTNTAAAAAACATATTTGGGGGACGGTAGCCGATGGTTACCGTCTTGGAGTGCTGAACTCAATGTCCCGAGTTCGAATACTGCCGGGGGCAACTCTTTCCAAGAGCCTGTTAGGGGAGCAGAAGGTCCCGAGGTCAAGTCTCACCAAGAAACAACTGTTAAATCAATCGTCGAGTGGCCGAAGCAACCCACTTGCAGCGTATACCTGTCTGCCGATTGCGAGTGTGACGGTGTACTCTAGGGGCTGCAAGCGCCTAAACTGAAGATCCAAAAGTAGGAGAAACGGAATCTTCACCTCAGACCACAGGTGTCACTATAAATATCCAGCCTGCGCTACCAACTGGCGAGATCGACCAACATCAAGACTATATATGCCTATAGGCATTAGTATAGGCTACAACGTAAACATAATAATAATAATATATATATATATATATATATATATATATATTATATTTAGGGTGGTCCAAAAACATTGTACAAATAAAAATGTTGTGTAATGTAGCGGGCATGATGTCGTTCTTGTTTCACTTCCTGTGAGACATGTCCATGAAAAATTTTCGTGCCGATCGGGCTATGTTTGCAACTCCCCCCTAAAGTTTATTCTTTTTTTCTTCCCCCAGGTGCATGATGACTTCTACAAGGAGCGTGCATGGTGACTTATTGGGCACCCTGAATGTGAGATAACACGTGCCAGGCTGCCCTCTAAAGGGCAGGTGCTCCGCAAGTTTTACTTCCATCACGGAATCGAGAAGAAGACCAAACCCGTGGCCTCCAAGGAGGTGATAAAGGCAGTCCTCTGATCTGGGGGAGGTCCGGGATCCCGACCTCCGCTCTCCAAACCGCCAAGGACAAGCTCCTCAGCCTGGTGGCCAAGTACGAGTCCCCCCAAAAAACATCGGAAAACGGGCATCCGAGACCGCCCGGATGGAAGAGGAAATGTTAAAGGGGGGACCTGGAGGACCTCTTCGACGTTGCGAGCAGTGATGCCTTCAATCGGATGACCGTGGAGGAGGACAAAGCCTTTCTTCGCACCCCAGCGGGAGGACCGAGCGACCTCGTCCATGGCGGCCTTAGACTGCGTCACAGTTGAGGCCCAAGAGAAGAAGAAGGAGAGGGAGCGGGCAGAAGAGATGAGGAAGGAGCGCTCGAAGAAGGACAAGGAAGCCATGACCTCCGTCGTACTGTCTGAACCGCCTGAACTCGTCTTCGTCCTCCGCCGCTGGGGAAACAGACGACAGCGATGTAGACTTCACCGGTCCCAGTCACCCGAAACAGAGTAAAGTCGAGGGAGCAAAATCCCACGGCCCTGCTCTCTGCGGACATCACCTCCACCTTGGATCGGTTCAAGGTCTCGGACCGGGTGGCGAGGGGGACGATGGGAGCCCTTGCAACGGCATCCGGACAGGACCTGGGGAGTCTCTCCTTGTCTCGAGCAGCACCATCCGACGCACAGAATCAGGAATCGGGAGGCCATCGCTAAGTCGGAAACGATAAAACATTCTGGAGGGGATTCCTGTCCTTGTCCACTGGGACGGGAAGTTACTTCCTGACCTGTCGGGCAAGGACCAGGTCGACCAAATCGCCATCCTGGTCACGGCTGGGGGGAGCAAACATATCCAGGGAGTCCCCAAGATACCCTGCAGCACAGGCACGGCTCAGGGAGAGGCTGTCCTCAAGGCGATCTCGGAGGCTCAGTTGCAGACCAGAGTTCAGGGCTTTGGTGTTCGACACGATGGCATCAAACACTGGGCTGTATGTAAGGACCTGCGTGATGATCCAGGAAGGCCTTGAACGCGAGCTCCTCTGGGTGGCCTGCCGGCACCACGTGCTGGAAGTCGTCATGGGGGACGTGTTCAAGAGCTCCTACGGACCCTCCCGAGGACCGAACATCCCTCTCTTCGTTTGATTTAGGGATCGTTGGAAAGCTTAATTGACCAGTTTTCTTGGAGCACTGCCATGGAAAAGGATAGCCTCCATGCTTTTCTGCCCGGGGGAACTCTCAGAGCACAGGGACGAGCCCTCCACGAGCTGAAGAGTGCTCTGGAGTGCGGCACTCACCCGAGGGAGGAGTATGAAGAACTCCTCTGGCTCTCGTACCTGTTTTTGGGGAGGAGAACTCGGGAAATACTACAGGTTCCGGGCCCCAGATGCCTTCCACCTAGCCAGGTGGATGGCCAAGGGAATTTACGCTCAGAAGGTCTTCCTCTTCCGAGGTCGTCAAGTAAAGCTGACCGCTCACGAGCTGCAGGCCCTCTTCGTGGCCCTCCTGTACGCAACAAAGTGGAATGAGGCCATGGTCCCTCGACGAGCTCCCCTCAACGACCTCCTGTTCATGTAAGACATCTCTCGAGGGATCCCCAAACCAGGGTGGCGGACGTGGCGCTCAAAGCCTTCCGTCGTCACCTTTGGTACGTCTCGGAGGACCTTGTGGCTCTGTCCTTCATGGACGAGAGAATCAGCAATGAGGAGAAGGAGGCCATGGCCAGGAACCGTGTTCTCATGCTGTCCGAGATAGAGAGGTGGCTCAAAAACGGTACCGTAAGCATCCATTTCCTGAAACTCATGCCCTTTATATTTCTGCCCGTAATCATGCCAAATCTTTACTTCAACTTACGAAAAACTCTTCATTCATAGAAAATGTCAAAATCTTTCTGAATAAAATTCCTCTCGTGACTTCTGGCATCTAGCTAATAACATCTCTAACAATTTTTCTTCTTCATCTCTCCCTCCTATGCTTCACCCAGATGGCACCACAGCTGTCTCATCTACTTCTAAAGCTGAACTCTTCGCTCAAACTTTTGCAAAAAAATCTTCTCTGGTTTGATGAAGGGCTTGTTTCTCCTTCTCCTCCACCCACTGACTATATATGCCTATCATTAAGATCCTTCGGAATGATGTTTTCTTTGCCCTTTCTGGCCTAGATCCTCGAAAGGTTTACGGTCCTGACGGAGTCCCTCCTATTGTTCTCAAAAACTGTGCTTCTGTGCTTGCACCTTGCCTGGTCAAACTTTTCCGTCTTTGTCTATCTACTTCCACCTTTCCTTCTTGCTGGAAGTTTGCTCACATCCAACCTGTTCCTAAGAAGGGTGACCGTTCTAATCCTTCAAACTACCGTCCTATAGCTTTGACCTTCCTGCCTTTCTAAAGTTTTTGAATCTATACCTAATAAGAAGATTCTTAAGCATCTATCTGCTCACAATCTTCTCTCTGATCGTCAGTACGGTTTCCGTAAAAGGCGATGTACTGGCGATCTTCTAGCTTTCCTAACTGAATCTTGGTCATCCTCCTTTAGGGGTTTCGGTGAAACTTTTGCTGTTGCACTTGACATATCAAAAACTTTTGATAGAGTCTGGCACAAATCTTTAATTTCCAAACTACCCTCATTCGGTTTCTATCCTTCTCTCTGTACCTTCATCTTAAGTTTCCTTTCAAACCGTTCTATTGCAGCTATTGTAGACGGACATTGTTCTTCTCCTAAATCTATCAATAGTGGTGTTCCCTAGGGTTCTGTCCCATCACCCACACTCTCTTTCTATTATTCATTAATGATCTTCTAAGTCTAACTCAAAGCCCTATCCACTCCTACGCTGATGATTCTACCCTGCATTTTTCAACGTCGTTTATTAGACGTCCAACTTAACAGGAACTAAGTGATTCACGGAGAGATGCCACCGAGCGCCTAACTTCTGATCTTTCTATAATTTCTGACTGGGGCAAAGCAAACCTTGTTTTGTTCAATGCCTCAAAAACCCAATTTCTTTTCTTATCTACTCGACAAAAAACCTACCAGATAAATATCCCCTCTTCTTCAATGACACTCAACTGTCTCCTTCTTCTACAATGAACATTCTAGGACTATCCTTTACTAAAAATCTGAACTGGAAATCTCACATCATCTCTTACTAAATCAGCTTCTAAGAAGTTAGGTGTCCTGTGGCATCTGCGTCCTTTTTTTTTCTCCCTCCCAATTGCTTGCTCTCTACAGGGGCCTTATCCTCCCATGTATGGAGTATGTCTCACATGTTTGGGGAGGATCCACTCATACAGCTCTCCTAAACAGGGTTGAGTCAAAAGCTCTTCGTATCATTAACTCCTCGCCTCTGACTGACTGTCTTCAATCTTTAAATCATCGCCGCAATGTTGCTTCTCTTGCTCTCTTCTACCGTTATTTTCATGCTCACTGCTCTTCTGAACTTGCTAACTGCATGCTTCCCTTCCTCCCGTGCCCTCGCTGCACAAATTTCTACTCATTCTCATCCCTATTCTGTCCATCTTACTAATGCAAGAGTTAATCAGTATCTTCACTCTTTCATCCCTTACACTGGTAAACTCTGGAACTCTCTTCCAGTTTTTTATTTTTGCACTTACCTATGACTTAAATCATTTCAAAAGAAGAGTAACAAGACACCTCCCGAACTAAATTGGCCTACACCTCTGTTTTTATTTTATTATCTTACTGTCTTCTTTATAGGGACTGGCAACTAAGCGGGCTTTGTGTTACCCATTTTATTGTGCCCTTGTGTGTTCCTTGTGATGTAAAAAAAAAAAAAAAAAAAAAAAAAACCCGTTCAGACGTGAGAGAAAAGGCCTCAAGCGACTGGACGGGAAGAGGTTCTCCCCGGACATTGACCTGAAGGACCTCGTGACCCCCAAGACTAGGAGGACACTGGATAGCCTTCTTCCTGGATTGGAGGAAGAAGTGGGGAACCCTCTTGGAGAAGAGTCCCGAGACATGGGAGACTCAGGCATGAAGAGGAACGTCTCGCAGATGAAGGTGGTCAATGACGCGGCGGAGAGAGGTATCGCCTTGGCCACCTCCTTCAACTCGATCATCACCAAGGACGAGGTCAAGCAACAGTACCTCCTGAAAGTGGTGGCCAAGCACAGGAGGGAGCAGCACTTCCACCTCCAAAGCAGCATATATGGAGTAAAAGAACAGTGTATTACCTTTATTTTCATTATTTACATTCATTATTTGCATTATTTACTTGCCCGTGTTGCTTTCACTGTACAAGTGTTCTAACGGAAAGGAATAACATTACTTATTGATCAAACAACAACAATGCTTTGCTTATATTAACCTTGAAATGAAGATTTTTGTCTAACTAAAAAAATTGTATATGTTAGAACTTTCTTTTAGTTACAATACGAAATTAATTGACATTCAAAATTACCATCATTATCTTCAGTGAACCCTGAACAAAGTATAATTTTGTATGTAAAAGTAGGTAGTATGGATATACCAATACGCAGGATGATACTGACATCTTTATTCTTTGTGAGCTTTTTTCCTTTTTTTGAAGTTTTTTGTTGTTTACTTATTTTTCGGAGGGACCTCTAAATATTCTCCGATTGGAGCAATGTTTCACTCGGTTGACGTGTATCCCCAATTGGAACAAGAACAACATCATGCCCAGAATTTCAAAATGTTTGTTTTATGGACAACCCTAATATATATATAGTACATATATATATATATATATATATATATATATATATATATATATATATATATATATATATATAATATATATATATATATATATATATATATATATATATATATATTATATATATATATATATATATATATATATATATATATATATATATATATATATATGTATATATATATATATTATATATATATATATATATATATATATATATATATATATTATCATTATTGGTTTTTTTTTCCTTTTTTTATCTATTGAGAATTGTTACAATTTCTTATTAGTATTGCTATGCTAATATTTCATTATTATAATTGCTATCATTGTTTTCATCATACTACCATAAATAGTAGTGTGTGTGTGTGTGTGTGTGTGTGTGTGTGTGTGTGTGTGTGTGTGTGTGTGTGTGTGTGTGTGTGTGTGTGTGTGTGTGTGTATTCATCTAGTTGTATTCATCTAGTTGTATTTTACAGGACCTGAGCAACCCTCTCTTGACGAAGTCAGAGAGGCTGTAGCAAAGTTGAAGGGTGGAAAGGCAGCTGGTGTTTGTAATATCAGTGCGGAGCTTCTCAAAGCTGGGGGTGAGGCCATGATCCGCGGGTTGCATGCTGTCCTGACTGCCGTGTGGCAATCAGGTACCATTCCTCCTGACTGGAAAAGGGGGCTGGTCGTCCCTATCTGGAAAGGGAAAGGGGACCGTCAGGACTGCAACAATTACCGCGGTATTACACTGCTCAGCGTATCAGGCAAGGTGCTTGCCCATCTATTGCTGACACGAATTCGCAGTCATCTGGTGAAGCATCAGAGACCTCAGCAGTCTGGGTTCACGCCTGGTAAGTCAACAACGGACCGTATCCTAGCGCTTCGTGTCCTGGTGGAACGCCGACGTGAGTTTCGACAGGGGATGCTTGCAGCCTATGTTGATCTCAAGAAGGCGTTTGACTCAGTGCATCGTGAGTCACTCTGGGATCTTCTGCGACTTCGAGGGATTCCTGCAAGGACTATTGGTTTGATAACTGGTCTGTATTCTGGGACTGTGAGTGCTGTGAAGTGTGGAGCAGGTGTATCCAGCTTCTTTCCTGTGAATACAGGAGTGAGGCAAGGGTGCGTCCTTGTCCCATCACTTTTCAACGCTTGTATGGACTGGGTATTGGACAAGGTTGTAGATCAAAGTGATTGTGGAGCATCCGTCGGCAACACCAAGATCACTGATCTTGTTGTTGCCGATGATGCAATAATCTTTGCTGAGTCGCTGGAGGTCCTGGTGATGGCTCTCGAGGCGCTGCACGAGGAGGCAAAGCCTTTGGGACTTGAGGTCTCCTGGCTCAAGACCAAGGTCCAGGTATTTGAGACTTACTAGATGAAGCAGTACAGTCTGTTCATGCGTGTGGCGAGGACATTGAGATCTTGGAAAGTTTTACATACCTTGGTAGCGCAGTCCATAATGACGGCGGGTCACGTCAAGAAGTCTCACGGCGCATAGGCATAGCCCACGGTGTTATGGACTCGCTCAGCGGGAGTATTTGGCGTTGTCAGTACCTGTGCAGGAGGACAAAGATCCGGATCTTCAAGTCGCTTGTGATCCCTGTCTTACTCTATGGTTGTGAGACATGGACACTAAATAGTGACTTGAAGAGACGAATCAATGCCTTTGGTAATAAGTGTCTTCGCAAAATCATGGGGTATCGCTGGGATGATTACGTGTCAAATCAGCGATTGCACCGTGAAACTGAATCGAGGCCTATTACCTGCATAGTCCGTCAGCGCCAACTTCGGCTATATGGGCATGTAGCACGCTACCCTGAAACCGATCCTTCCCATCGGGTTGTATCTGTAAGAGACAATCCGGCGTGGAGGAGGCCAAGGGGGCGCCCACAAGGCTCGTGGCTGGGGCAAGTTGATGTTTCTTGTCGAGAGCTGCTTGGTATGGGAAAGGAGCCTGCATGGGAACTCGCGCGTGGTGAACCCCGGGAGTGGCGTCGTAGGGTGGGCGAGGCGACGCGCCCCCCGGCGTATGCCCCCAATGATTGATTGATTGATTGAGCAACGCTCGTATGGCCCCGTCTCCATACCAACATTTATTCTATCATTCTTCCTTATAGTGCTTAGTGTTGGCCGAAGCTACCACCCTGGGAGGGGGGTCACAAACCCCGGCTAACACCCGGTACCCATTCACTGCTAGGTGGACAGGCCTCGGGTTTTAAGAAGACCGCCCGTCTGTCTTCGCTCCGCCCGGGGATCGAACCCGGGACTTCTCGGTTGTAAGCCGAGCGTGCTAGCCCTTACACTACGGAGCTCCCAATTTTTATAACGTCCGAGCCTGAGCAGCGAACTTCCCTCACGTTCAAGAGATTACGTGCCGAGTATATGTCTTGAGAGCTATCCCCCACGGCAAGCCGTGCGCCACTGTGTACGGCAGACACCCTTTTAATGTTTAATTTAATGTGTGTGTGTCTGTATATGTGTGTACTGTGTGTGCATGTGTGTGTGTGTGTGTGTGTGTGTGTGTGTGTGTGTGTGTGTGTGTGTGTGTGTGTGTGTGTGTGTGTGTGTGTGTGTACTGTATGTGCATCTAGCACATACATCTATGATGGTAGTATCGGTATCTTTATTATTATCATTATGATCATTCTCAATATTATTATTATTATTATTATTATTATTATCATTATTATTATCATTTTCATTATTATTATCATTATTATTATCTATATTATTGTTAGTATCACTATTATTGATATTATTATTTTATCTTAGTTATTATTATAACTTATTATTATCATTGACATTATCATTATTTTTATTATTATTATTATTATTATTATTATTATTATTACCATTGCATTGTTATTATTATATTCATTATTATTTTTTAATTTTTAATGATTAGTATTGTTATTATTTCAGAGGCGTAGACGGAGACACGTGAAACGCGATCTTCTTCAAAAATGATGGTAAATATACGATCAAGGGGTCAGTCATATCTGAGGTGTGGACTCTCCGACACACACACACACACACACACACACACACACACACACACACACACACACACACACACACACACACACACACACACACACACCAACACACACAGTCACACACACACAGTTATATGAACAGTTATATGAGTTTATTCGCTGACGATGCTAAATTACTAGGAAAAGTAGAAAGTAAAGAGGACTGTCAGGATTTACAAAAGGATCTAGATAAGATTTTCAGTTGGAGTCAACTATGGGAAAATGGAATTTAATGCTAAAAAAGTGTAAAATTATGGAAATGGGGAGTAGCAAAAAGAGACAGAGACAAAAGTATTCAATGGGAAATTAATGGATAATCAAAAACAAAGGTCGAAAAAGATCTGGGAGTGTGGATTACGGATAATTTGTCACCTGAGAAGCATATAAACAAAATCACAGAAATACATATCAGTTGTTGAGGAACATAAGAATGGCATTCAAATATCTGGATGAAGAGATGATTAAAAAATTGATAACATCTTTGATTCGACCAAGGTTGGAATATGCGGCAGTGATTTCGTCACCACATATAAAGAAGGATATAAGGAAGATTGAGAGAATACAAAGAGCAGCCACAAAAAGGGCTCCAAGCCTGAGAGATTTAACTTATGAGGAAAGACTTTCAAGACTAAAACTCCCAACTCTTGAGAAAGAAAAGAAAGGGGAAATTTTATAGCAGTGTATAGAGCATTAATAGGCCTTGAAAAAATTGATAGAGAAGATCTGTTTGTGTGGGACGATAGAAGTGCAAGAGGTCATGAGAAAAATTGAAAAGGACAACATGCAAGAGGGACAAAAAAAAATACAGCTTCCCGTATAGAAGCATAGAAGCCTGGAACAACCTTGATGCAAAAGTGATTAATGCAGGAAGTATTCAGGACTTCAAAGGCAAGCTGGATAATAGTAGATTTTGAGACGGGACAGTACGAGCATAGCTCTTTTCCTGTATGTTACAACTAGGTAAATACAACTAGGTAAATACACACACATACACACACACAGTCACACACACACATATCTTTGAAATAATTATATTAAAAATAAAATAATAATAATTTGGATGATAATAATAATAACAATAATGAATATGATGATGCCATTATTAACCATAATAATAGTAGACTAATAATAATAATAATAATAATAATAATAATAATAATAATAATAATAATAATAATAATAATAATAATAATAATAATAATAATAATAGTAATAATAAAAATAACGAAAATTCGATCTAGGCTTGATTTTTATAGTGACGCCTGTGTGATATGTAATGTTTGATGTTTGATGTTTGAAGAATCTCGTCAGTTCTCGACTCGACGCAGCTGAGATGGATCTCTACTGTAACCAGACAGCTCTCTCTCAGACTACCCCTAGAGAGCTGTATGCTAGTGCTTATAGTGTTGGCCGAAGCCATCACCCCGGGAGGCGGGTTACAAACCCCCGGCTAACACCCGGTACCCATTCACTGCTGGGTGGACAGGGGCTCCAACATCTGCAAACACGGTACCATCATTACCATCCCCAAACCTAACACACACCTTATTCACTACCTTCTTCACACCGTCCCATCACAATACTCTGCACTCCTTCCAAAGTCACAGAATTCCACATTATAAATCAGGTAACACCATATCAGGTGCACAACTATCACACCTATAAACCACTTATACCATGAAACAAATGTCCTCAATGTCAATAATACTTTTGACATGCGGCATGCATACACTCGCTACAGCCGCCACAAACACACAATACACACTACAGTACATGGCACACCACCCTCACACGCCTAGAAACATCATGCAAACATAGCATCCCACACTATCAAACACACTATGGAAGACTGCAACACACAACAATACACGCAAACAAGATAACATAGGTCCATGAAGGCCCTGCGACCCTGCTGGTCCAGGCAATGGCCTATCTTAAGAGCTCGGGACTGTTCGGCCAGGCAGCCTGATGAACAACATCTGGTGCTCACCTGACATTGGTAAAACCCTACTGCAGTCTTGATTCGGCCACAGATCCACAATGTACACTGTGTTGCCTGCTGCCAGAGAGATATGTTCCCTGTGGAGAACAGGCATGTTCATAATAATCACATGAATTGTACAGTGGGTTATGAGGGATGCGAGAGAGGGCCTGTTTTGAAGGATATCACAAGGATCAGGGATGGTATGTTACAATGCAGCCTTAGGCTGAAAACATGGGCAAAATAGCTGTCTTGATAAGTACTAGAACTGTGTATGCAGGGATCAGCCAACACTCAACCATTCATACTTTAAGAACCACATTTACAATTAGCATCTAGTTTGTGCATATTTAAAAGACATTAATCCCTCTGATTATTTAGTACAGACAAAACTGTCTGCTAATGCTATAATACAACGCGGCAGATATATTATTTTATGTTTCTACATTATTGAGCATAATTGCCTCTATTTTGATACTGAATTTATCTTTGAAACGCTTAAAGCAGAAATATTTTATTCTATTTTTGAGTATCAATTGGTTTAAACCTGATGACTGAAAATATGTTTGGATGTGGACACATGACATCATAGTAAAAAAAAAAATCAGTTTACAATAACTAAGTACATAAGAAGAACATAAGAAAATAAGGAAGCTACAAGAGGCCGCGAGGCCTACACGTGGTAGTTCCTGTCACCTAACACTACCTACATCCACCTTTCATCCCCATCCATGAACCTATCCAGCTCCCCTTTAAAAGCTCCCCAATGACTCAGCACTAACTACCTGTCTACTGAGACCATTCCATTCATTCACCACCCTATTTGTGAACCAGTTTTTCCCTATTTCCTTTCTAAATTTACGCTTTTCCAGCTTGAATCCGTTACTTCTTGTTCTACCCTGGTTAAAAGCCGTAAGAACTTTTCCTACCTCTCCTTTATTAAATCCCTTTATCCACTTAAAAACTTCTATCAGATCGCCCCTTACTCTGCGTCTCTCGAGTGAGTGTAATTTTAATAACTTCAATCTCCTCTCATAACTAAAGTTACGCATCCCTTGTATCATTTTGGTCATCCGTCTCTGCACTTTTTCTAACAACACTATATCCATCCTGTAATATGGAGACCAAAACTGAACTGCATAGTCTAGGTGAGGCCTGACTAGAGCCAGATAAAGCTTTAGAATAACTTCCGCACTTCTACTTTTAACACTTCTGGTAATGAATCCTAATACTCTATTAGCTCTATTTCTGGCCTCAATACATTGTTTCCTAGGTCGGAGGTCTGGGCTCACCCTCACCGCAAGATCTTTTCACCTTCTGATCTTTTCAGCGATACATTGCTTATGGTGTATCTATTACCAGGGTTTTTTTCTACCAACATTCATAACGCTATATTTATCAATATTAAATTCCATCTGCCATCTGGACTGCCCAGTCGTTAAGTTTATCTAAGTCTCCCTGCAATATGTTTACGTCAGACTGTGACCCAATAATCCTACCTAACTTAGTATCATCAGCAAACTTGCTGATATCACTGCTATCCCACTATCCAAGTCGTTGATGTAAATCAAAAATAGTATTGGGGCCCAAAACAGACCCTTGTGGAACTCCACTTGTCACCAGTCCCCATTATAGTATGGTATATACATTATAGTATAGGTATATACAGCTATACAAAAACATACATAATACATGTATGAAACAATTGGTAAAAAGGGCTTGGGTATTATTAGGAGGATGGAGGATCCTATGAGGCAGCTGACGATCTTACTGGATCGATGGAGGCAGATGGAGTCAAAGCGTGATGAAGGATCGCTCAGTTTGTCCTCCGTGGTTCCGGCTGTGGTCTGCCGAGGGCCAAGATGTGCTGGTAAATGCAATCACAACACCTCCTCTGTGGCACCACGGCACTCCAGCCGCTCACATTCCTCCAGCAGTCTTGGCACCTGTCACCCCACAAACCATCTCCTTGTACATGAACTCTTCTCGTTCCTCACACCATATGTGATTTTACATGCATATATCCTTTCTTTTCAAAGGTTCAAATATATCTATAGATATATATATATATATATATATATATATATATATAATATATATATTTTATATATATATATATATATATATATATATATATATATATATATATATATATATATATATATATATATATATATATATATATATATATATATATATATACATATATATATATATATATATATATATATTAGTGTTGGATCGAATAACCGCAACCGCAACCGCACTACAGCCGCACAAAATTCACAACCGCAATGGCAACCACATTTCTAGAAGTCTTCACAACCGTAACCGCAACCGCAGCCGCCGTTCCATAAGTGCGGTTGTGGTTGTGAAAGCTTAGTATAGATAGTATGCATGTGACGTCAAGTGATACATAATAACAAAGCGACTCCGGCCGTGAGGCTGGCCGAGGAACCCTGGGAAACAGTTTACTTCTATAGTAATTTATCCCCTACCAAAAACGTTTATGGTAACACACCTTGTGCATCATTTATAAATAACTAATTTGACCTTTTCTTTCATAATAGCTATATAAGTTTAGCATGTATACTTCATTATTGACAGTACATAAAAATTACCGCTATTTGTGTGATGCAAAACTTGTTTGTGTTCAACATAAAGTAATTAGTATATATTATGTACGAAGTGTGGCTAAATCGCACTATAACGTAATATTCCAGTTAATAATTACGCAAAATTCCTAGTATATGATAACCGCAACCGCAACTGCAACTGCGATTGTCATAAGTCTGATAACCACAACCGCAACCGTGGTTGTAGAAAATTCGACAACCGCAAACACAACCGCAACCGCGGTTGTGAGAAAACCTACATCTCGATTCATCACTCCAGGGGAGATCCGCAGCCAGACCTTCTTCTCCTGCACTCAACAGCCTGGAACCACTCCCTAGATCGGGCGAAGACACCTGCGTCGTCGCCCTGACATCGCTGGTGCCTTTGATAGGGTGTGGCATCAGGGCATCACTACCAAGCTGAAAAGCCTGGGATCTGCGGTGACCTGTTACACCTCCTCCGAGATTACCTCCCCGAAAGAACTCTGTGCGTGGGTGGTGAATGGTCACACACTCCTCTGAAAATACTATCAAAGCCAGTGTCCTTCAAGGGAGTGTACTCGGGCCATTACTATAGAACGTTTACTTCAACGACATCTTGCAGCTGATTCCTGAGGCAAGAGCATACGCAGACGACTGTACTCTCACATTCACCTGTGAGAGGAGTGACCGCCACAACACAGTCATTCGCATCAATTGCAGAGCATCGCCTCCTGGGGCAAGAGATGGCAAGTCACCTTTGCACCAGACAAGACCCAAGCCGTCCTCATCTCCTGCAGGCAAGATGCAGTCAACTGGGACCAACACGCCATTCTCCTGGAAGGCAGAAAAATACACCTCCAGGAGTCAGTCACCATTCTAGGGGTGGAGTTCGACTCTGGACTTACATGCACCAGCCACGTCAGGAAGGTCGCCAAGGATGCTGCCTGGAAACTGAGCTGCATCCGACGCGTCGCGCACCTTCTGGACGCTCAGGGAGTCGGCACACTCTATAAGTCTTAAGTCCCCTCCCTGATGGAATACTCGCCCCTCATGGTCTTCCTGCCCCCCGTCATACCTCGGCCTCCTTGACAGGGTTCAAGCCAAAGCCCAGCGGGTGGTCCAGCTGAAAGCCCCTGAGGCTGCTGCACAGATCATTCAACCTCTCCAGCAGCGGCGTGACGTGGCAGGCATGTGCGTCATGTACAAGGCTCACAGGATGCAACTCCTACAATTAGCAGAGCTGCACCTCAACCCACGGGCCAGGCCCTCCCATTCTAACCGTGCGGCCCACAACATCGACCATCAGGTGACTGTGCCATTTGCGAGGACGGAACATTACCTCCGCTCCTTCCTACCCGCTATGGTCGACTATGGAACACCTTGATGCGCCAGACCGACCTGCACATCACCACTTCCCTGCCATATTCAAATCGGGCGTAAATGCCTGGCTGCAAGCGGAACTAACGCAATAAAACGTGCAATAACACAAATGACTAAACATTGGTATAAAAAGATTATGTTTTATATTAGTATAATTTCTTTATATATATGTGTACCAATGTATTAGTATACTTTCTTCATATTATTTGTATTAGCGTATATTTGTTAGTATAATTTCTTAATCATCGTGTATTAGTATTAGTTTAAATTAGAATATTGCTATACTTTTTCCATATTATTTGTATATTAATTGAAAAAAT
>JACEEZ010009981.1:15000-26281 GCA_016584305.1 Chionoecetes opilio | reverse complement strand
GCGCTCCAGCTTTCCTAATGAATCTTGGTCATCCTCCTTTAGGGTTTCGGTGAAACTTTTGCTGTTGCCCTTAACATATCAAAAGCTTTTGATAGAGTCTGTCACAAATCTTTAATTTCCAAACTACCCTCATTCGGTTTCTATCCTTCTCTCTGTACCTTCATCTTAAGTTTCCTTTCAAACCGTTCTATTGCAGCTGCTGTAGACGGACATTGTTCTTCTCCTAAATCTATTAATAGTGGTGTTCCCCAGGGTTCTGTCCTATCACCCACTCTCTTTCTATTATTCATTAATGATCTTCTAAGTCTAACTCAAAGCCCTATCCACTCCTACGCTGATGTTCTACCCTGCATTTTTCAACGTCGTTTATTAGACGTCCAACTCAACAGGAACTAAGTGATTCACGGAGATATGCCACCGAGCGCCTAACTTCTGATCTTTCTATAATTTCTGATTGGGGCAAAGCAAACCTTGTTTTGTTCAATGCCTCAAAAACCCAATTTCTTCACCTATCTACTCGACAAAACCTACCAGATAACTATCCCCTCTTCTTCAATGACACTCAACTGTCTCCTTCTTCTACAAAGAACATTCTAGGACTATCCTTTACTAAAAATCTGAACTGGAAATCTCACATCTCATCTCATGCTAAAACAGCTTCAAAGAAGTTAGGTGTCCTGTGGCGTCTGCGTCCTTTTTTTTCTACCTCCCGATTGCTTGCTCTCTACAGGGGCCTTATCCGCCCATGTATGGAGTATGTCTCACATGTTTGGGGAGGATCCACTCATACAGCTCTCCTAAACAGGATTGAGTCAAAAGCTTTTCGTCTCATCAACTCCTCTCCTCTGACTGACTGTCTTCAATCTTTAAATCACCGCCGCAATGTTGCTTCTCTTGCTCTCTTCTACCATTATTTTCATGCTCACTGCTCTTCTAAACTTGCTAACTGCATGCCTCCCCCCCTCCCGTGGCCTCGCTGCGCAAGACTTTCTACTCATTCTCATCCCTATTCTGTCCATCTTCCTAATGCAAGAATTAATCAGTATCTTTACTCTTTCCTCCCTTTCACTGGTAAACTCTGGAACTCTCTTCCTGTTTCTATTTTTCCACTTTCCTATGACTTAAATCTTTTCAAAAGAAGAGTAATCACATCCCATCACACATCACACATCCCGAACGAAATTGGCGCAACCCTCTTTTTTATTTCATTCTCTCACTATCTTCTTTATAGGGACTGGCAACTAAGCGGGCTTTGTGCTACCCATTTTTTTTGTGCCCATGGCCAGTTCCTTGTGATGTAAAAGAAAAAGAAAAAAAAGAAGAAAAAAAAGCAGGATCTCTTATTAAGAAAACCATGCTGGGAGTTTAATATTGAGTTATTTTCATCGAGAAAAGACACTATTTTATCCTGCAATATTTTCTCAAATAGTTTAACAATCACAGACGTTTAGACTAATGGGCGATAATTACTTGCGAGGCTCTTACTCCCTTTCTTGAATATTGGTGTAACATTAGCTAATTTCCACTAACTAGGAACATTTTTGTCCATTAGCGATTTGTTGAAAATAGTCTTTAATGGGAGCGAAAGTTCTGTATGACATTCGTGAAGTAATCTCGGCGAGATTTCGTCAACCCCCACGGATTTTGCTGGGTCAAGTTTCTGCAAATACTTTGATATTTCGTCTACTGTTATCTCTCCTATTTCCAATCTATCTCTTTCGAGTCCTGCAAACATGTTTACTGGTTCTGGTAATGGAGCTTCGTCTTCTTTAATAAACACTGCATTAAAAGTAGTCATTGAGTACGGACTCCATACTCTTATTATCATTTACCAAGATGTTGTTCTTATCCTTCAGTGGCCCAATACATGTTTGAAATTTTTTCTTACTCCGAACGTATTGAAGGAACATTTTCGGTTTGATTTGGATTCCTTTGCATTTTTTTTCTTCATATTCGCGCTTTTTAGACTTAATTTGTCCTTAGCAACGACGCTTTACGTCATTGTAATCTCTATAATCGCAGTCCGCATTTGATCGTTTGTAAACTTTATATGCCCGGCGCTTTCTGCCGATGATTTGTTGTATCTCATTAGTCATCCAATAGGGTCTGTTTATGCTATTTAAGCGTTTTCTTACCATGAGAACATATTTTTCAACAACCGATTGGAGTTTATTTGTGAATAGATTACACATGTTTTCGGCGTTATTACCATTTAATATGTCAATCCAATCAACTTCGCTTCGTACCCCACTGATCTTCGTGAAATCTGCTTTATTATAATTGGGAACTACTAACAGATTTTCTGTGATGTCTACGTTGCAATTAATGCCGCATCTGATTAACCTGTGATCACTGTTTGCCAGATGTTCACCTATATCGCAGTAATCAACTAGATCAATGGCTGTAGTGAAAAATAAATCTAGGATACTATTATCCCTTGTAGGCTCACGGACCACCTGATTTAAAAATACTTCGTTTGCCATATCGAGCAATCGCATACCTTCAATATCAGCAGAATTATTATTCCAGTTTATACGCGGTAGGTTAAAATCTCCACATATAATTGTGTCTTTATTTATTGTTGATAACTGACTTTATCTCGTCATACAAGAGGCAATCTACTTCCGCATTTGATTTGGGAGGACGATATATTGTTCCAATAGTTAGCAGTTTACCGTTAAGCTTAATCTTTGCGTAGACTGAGTCATAATGACCTTGATTTACTTAATCGATTTCGATTGCTTGTAAATCATCTTTAATGTAAAGAATGACACCTCCACCTGCTTTATGCGTACGACAATTTAGGAATGTCTTGTAGCCTGTAATGGCTATTTCAGATAATGAATATTTATCTTTTGTGTTGAACCAACTCTCAGTGATACTAACGATATCTGGCGTTTCGAAACAACTTTAAGCCAATAATTCATTGCGCTTTAGAATAATGCTTCTGGCATTGGTGTAGAGAAATTTTAAAGTTCCTTAATAGAGTTGGTAACCTTGCGTGAGGTTTACCGGCAGGATGACTAGGGTCCACTGTAACAGAGCGCTTGATTAGTTACTTTGATTAGTATTTGCGGAAACAAATCGTGACCCCGCGTTTTCTGTGGGGTAAGAAGGGGTTAAGGTGATGCTGCAACTGCTGCTCGCTCGTCGTTTTTTTTATCTATAAGAAGAAACTTTAGCATTTAACAGGCGTCCTAGTCTTGCATGACCAACGGGGCTGAGGTGGAGTCCGTCATCACCAAACAGGATGGAATCCTCAACCAGGATGGGGTCCTCGTAGAAATTATCCCAGAAGTTTGCGAAGTCTACATTTTCCTGTGCCCCAAAGAGACCTTAGTCGGTTATTTACGCTGAACGCTTTATCGTAAAAGCGTTTTGGCCTACTCCCAGTCTGGGGAGAATTCCTGAAATAATGATATGATTAGTTTTAGTCTTCAATTTCCGGATCAACTTCCTGTACTTGTCCTGCATTTTTTCAGATCCTCTACTGTACACGTCGTTTGTTCCTGCATGAATGACATAGAGAGTGTTATCGTTTGTGTTCTTGGTGACGTCTTCGCAGGCTGCAGTGATGTCGTCGAGTCTGGCTCCTGGGAAACAGAATCGCTTCCTTTTATCACTTATAACCCTACCACAAAACTCCACTAGCTTTCCTCGGAGAACTGAGTCCCCGGTCAATCTTGTCTCATGAATGTCTTCCTTTATTTCGCCAAAAACTTGAAATTTATTGAAGGTTTTGATCGTTAAGGACGCCTTAACTGTTGTTGCTCTTTGTGCACCACGTTTAACTGGAACGAAGGAAGTAGAGGAAGAATGAGAAGACGAGGGAGAGGGAGTGGAAGAAGTGGCTGGAGTAGGGGAAGGGAGGGAGAAGGAGGAGGAGGAGGAGGTGGCTGTCGTAAAGGAATGAGATGGGGAGGATGGAGAGGGTGAAGAGGGGGAGGAGGGGTAGGGGGAGGTGGGTGAGCGCAGGGCATATGAATGTTTGGGAATTCATGGCGAGCGATGGTGAGTAGGAAGTGGCTGGAGTAGAGGAGGGGGAGGAGGTGGAGAGGAGGAGAAGGAAGTGGTTGGGGTATGGGAGGGGGAGGCGGAGGAGGGGGAGGGGGTGGCTGTCGAGGAGGGGGTGGAAGAAGAGAGGGTGGAGGAGGAGGAAGAGGAGGAGGAACGTAAAGTATAGGGGTGCTTGAGAACTGGTTGGAGGGCGTGAGATTATGAGGGGTGGGAGGGGAGTAGGAGGAGGAGGAAGGGCAGAGGGAGGAAAAGGAGCGAGGGGTGGTAGAGGGGGATACTATACAGGTGGATGCAACGTTGGAAGTTACAATATCTTTTAATACATTATAGCTACGTTGGAGCTCTTCAAATTTACTTTGAAAGATATATTCTCTCTCTTGCGATAGCTTTGTTATCGTACAAAGCACCTCTGTTAGCGTACAGAGCCTGCATGTAGGAGGAGGAGGAGGAGGAGGAGGAGGAGGAGGCCTGGTGGATGGAGGTAATTCATGGAGAAGTAGGGGAGGAAACATTTCGTGAAGGAGAAAGGAAGAAAAAGTAGTGGTGGTGGTGGTGGTGATGGAGGGAAGCGGGGGAGGTAAAGAGGGAAAAACCCAAGGGTGAAGAAATCTGCAGTAAGGAGGGAGGAGGAGGAGGAGGAGGAGGAGGATTGCAAAGGAAACACAAACAATAACAGACCATTAGGTACTTACATGGCTGTTTGATTTAACTACACTACACTAACTAGATAATAAGAGAGAAAGGATAGGAAATTAGAAGGCTCCTCCCCACCCAACCATCTCTCCAGCCGAGGCTGGCCGGAAATGAAGTGATACCATGCAGTATAGAAAAACTGCATGGAATATGTGAGGAAAGTTGAAAGCTGTAATCTATGGCTAAATACGACTATGTTTGTGGGGGTAGGTTTAGTGCTTGATAATTGGGTCATGTTAAGTGTGTTTTGTAATGGTGGGAACACAGTGTGGAGGTTAAAGGGTGGTGTGTCAGCCTTGCCTGGCGCTTTCTTGGGAGGCAGCAGTCAATCAGACCCCAGCTCCGTTCAATCCCTGCGGATTGTGTACTTTCCATTTAGGACTCCGTACACTATTTAAGCCCCCTGCAGCAGTGACCCCTGGTACCTTAAATTCCGATGGTGGTCACTAACTGTCAGGACTCTTGCTGATCCACAGCCTGTCACGGGTCGAGAGTAGTAGTGGTAACCGTTAACTCGGGGCTATCTGTGTGTGTCATGAGGTCTAATGTAGTGTTGGTGTAGGCTCAGTGAGGAAGTTCAAGGGTGGTGCGGCAGCCTTGCCTGGCGCTTTCTTGGGAGGCAGCAGTCAATCAGGCCCCAGCTCTGTTCAATCCACTGCCGTAGTGCACTTTCCAAGTAGGACGCCGTACACTTTAGTACCCCTGCAGCAGTGACCCCTGGTACATAAATCCCGCTGGTGATCACTAACTGTCAGGCCCTTACTGAACCACAACCCGTCACAGGTCAAAAGTTGTAGTAGTGACCGTTAACTCGGGGCTGTCTGAGACGTGTGGAAGGGGTTGTGTAGACGCGACTCGCAATCGTTTCACGCAATGAGAGTAAGCGTCAGAGACCCGCGAGATAAATGTATTATTCCGAGATAAACAGTCACAACCGGGGATTTGATATGAGGAGGAGGAGGAGGAGGAGGAGTAGGAGAGGAGGAGGAGGAGGAGGAGGAGGAGGAGGAGTTCTGTATAAGGATAGCAGAAACGAAAAAAATGAGAGAAGTCAGGAGTTGAAAATTGAGAGAGAGAGAGAGAGAGAAAAAGAGAGAGAGAGAGAGAGAGAGAGAGAGAGAGAGAGAAGAGAGAGGAGAGAGAGAGAGAGAGAAGAGAGAGAGAGAGAGAGAGAGAGAGAGAGAGAGAGAGAGAGAGAGAGAGAGAAGGAGTTCAGCTAGCAACGCACCTTGCTACTATCTTTCAGCACTGCTTCACTACTGGAAGGTGGCCCACCCTGTGGAAGGGTGCCAGAGTGGTGGCAATACATAAGAAAGGCAAAATAACTGATCCCAAGAACTATAGGCCCATCTCCCTTTTATCAGTTCTTGGCAAGACGCTGGAAGCTATAATTGCCGACAAGATATCGTCTTTCTTCTCATCACACCACCTTCTTAACATCAAGCAATTTGGCTCCCGAGCAAACAGGTCAGCGGCCGACCTATTGTTCCATCTGTCCACCACATGGCATAAGCGTCTTGACCAAAGAAAGGACACATACGTCATTGCCCTTGACATTGCGGGAGCATTTGACAGGGTGTGGCATCATGGCCTCATCACCAAACTGAACAATTTGGGTGTCCGCATTCATTTGTTGCTCCTACTACAAGACTACCTGCGAGTCAGATTTCTCAGAATGGTGGTGGACGGTCAAACCTCAGAGGAACACCCGATCTTTGCCAGCGTCCCACAAGGCCCTCTCCTCTGGAATGTATTCTTCAATGACCTGCTCCAGCTCATCCCAGAGGCACATGCATATGCCGATGACTGCACCCTTACATTGACCTGCGACATTGGTGATCACCGCACGACTGTCGCTCACATAAATCAGGTCCTCCAAACCGTCATCTCATGGGGTCGTCGATGGAAAGTGGATCTAGCTCCAGAGAAAACCAGGCGAGGCTCACTCCGACGACAACGTCCTCCTGATACTCCCATCCCTACCAGCTGGGACCTCTTTGTCTGGCATAACCACCTCTCCGCAGGGACGGGTGCACTTTTCGAGGAAAGGAGTTAAGATCTTGTCTGAATCCCTTAAAGGGAGGTAGGTGCACTGCAGCTTTTTTAAGATAGAGAACCGGGGAGTAGACACTGGGATCGGGGTAGGGAAACCTTGCGACATTAGGAGGAGTTTCAGAAGCAGGGAACTAAAGTGATTCGTAAGAAGAGAGAGAGAGGGTTATTAAGATAAAGGAAATAATGGACAAAATAAGAGGAGTTGCTTGAAGGTCTACTATAAAACTGTAACAGTATTTTAAACAACATAGATTTCCTGAGAGGAATAATATGTAGAGGATTTTTGATATAATAGCATTAACAGAAACATGGTTGGATATGTCAGGAAAGGTATTTGATCCGGAAGTCGCGATAGCTGGGTATAAGTTATTTCACAAGGACAGAGTTGGCAGTCGGGTGGAGGAGTTGCGCTTTAGCAAGAGATGCATTGCATTTGTTTGTGTCAATAATAATGTTATAAAAACAGATGCACCTAGCAGTCTATATGGGTAGAGGTTACAGAGGGAACTGAGAAAATGGTTTTGGGTGTAGTGTATAGGCCTTCCAAACTTATGTAAAGAGGATTCAGCTCCTATATGGGAAGAAATAAACAAGACCTGCAGATATAATCGCCTATGCGTGGTGGGAGATTTTAATCTTAGGAATATAGACTGGGATTTAATCATAGGTGACAGCGACGCAGATGAATTGTTAAATATAATGTAGGATAACTTCCTAAGTCAAGCAATCAAGGAGCTTACTAGAGGAGATAATATTCTAGCTGACAAATAGAGACGATTTAGTTACAGATGTGGAGGTCGGGGGAAAGTTAGATAATAGCGACCATATGAGATCAGATTTAGCTTAAAAGGGGAAGTTGGAAAATGAAGTGGCAAAAAACATAGAGTACCTAATTTCAGAATGGCCAATTATGCAGGATTAAGAAGACACCTGGATGTTATTAATAAGAGGTGTGGGATGGAGGGGAAGACATTTTCCCAGGGTAAGGATAGGGCGATGACAGCTGGAAAAGGCCAATTATGAAGGATTAGGAAGTCACCTGCAAAGGTAAATTAGAGCGGTTAGAAATGGAAGTGAGGTCGGGGCCTGAGTAGGTAATTAGAGCGGGTTAAAGACATGGAAGTGAGGCTGGGGCTGAGGAGGTAATTAGAGTGGTTAGACATGGAAGTGAGGTCGGGGCTGAGGAGGATTATACCTTATTAGTAAGGAATATAATTGACGGACAGAAAATAAATATTCCTTATAGGGAAATAAGGTCCAGAAAGAGTGATCCAAAATGGATGACCACTAATATAAAGCACAACATCGGAGTAAAAAGAAACATTTATTTAAGGTTCAAGGCAGGATTGATAAGCAAAAAGAACAGTATAACGTATGGAAAGGGAAACGTGAAGAAATTAAACTCGAGTTGCTATGAACAATATAGAGATTAAAGTAGCAGGACAGGTGAAAAATGACCCAAAGGGGTTCTATCAGGTATATAAAACCAAGACAAGGGAATTAGTTGGGCCGTTAAGGTCAGGACAGGGGGAGGTCTTAAATACGGATGAGGATATGTGTAAAAGTCTTAATTATTATTTCTTAAGTGTTTTTACAGAGGAGGATACACAGACGATACCTGATAGTGAACAGATGTTCAAAGGAAGCGATGAGGAGAAATTCAAAGATATAGTGATAACTAGGGAAATGGCGGAAGAGGGTATAGATAAAATGAAGAATTTTAAATCGCCAGGACCAAATGAAGTGTATCCCAGGGTATTAAAGGAATGCAAGGAGGTTGTTAGTGAGTCGTTAGTGCACATTTTTAGGAAATCGGTTGAGATAGGCGATGTGCCATTACTGTGGAGGAAAGGAAATGTTCTTCCCATATTTAAGAAGGGAGACAGAGGACTAAAGTCAAATTATCGACCCGTAAGTCTAACGTCAGTGATGGGTAAATTTTTGGAATCTATTATTGCAAAAAACATTAGAGAGCACTTAGATAAACATAGTTTGATCAATGATTCACAACATGGATTCACCAAGGGTAGGTCATGTCTCACCAATTTATTGAGTTTTTATAGGAAAATTTGTGAGACGGTAGATAATGATAAGGAATTATGATATAATATACCTGGACTTTAGTAAGGCATTTCACAAAGTACACACGGGGCGACTCTTAAATAAGTTTAAGGCTGATGGAATAGATGGGAAGGTTCTACATGGATCAGAGCTTGGCTAAGTAATAGGCAACAAAGGGGTTACAATTAATGGTTCTAAATCTTAATGGGGTCTGGTGACAAGTGGAGTTCCACAAGGGTCGGTTTTGGGTCCATTACTATTTTTGATTTACATCAACGACTTGGATAGTGGCTTAGCAGTAACATCAGCAAGTTTGCTGATGATACTAAGGTAGGTCAGGATTATTGGAATCACAGTCTGATGTAAACATATTGCAGGGAGACTTAGAATATTAACTATAACGGGGTGTGGCATCAGATGGCAGATGGAATTTAATATTGATAAGTGCAGCGTTATGAATGTTGGTAGAAAAAACCCTGGTAATAGATACACCATAAACAATGTATCCCTTTATAAGATCAGAAGGTGAAAAAGATCTTGGAGTGAGGGTGAGCCCAAACCTCCGACCTAGGAAACAATGTATTGAGGCCAGAAATAGAGCTAATAGAGTATTAGGTATTCATTACCAGAAGTGTTTAAAAGTAGAAGTGCTAGAAGTTATTATAAGCTTTATCTGGCTCTAGTCAGGCCTCACCTAGACTATGCGGTTCAGTTTTGGTCTCCATATTACAGGATGGATATAGCCTTGTTAGAAACAGTGCAGAGAAGGTTGACCAAAATGATACAAGGGACGCGTAACTTTAGTTATGAGAAGAGATTGAAGTTATTAAAGTTACACTCACTCGAGAGACGCAGAGTAAGGGGCGATCTGATATAAGTTTTTAAAGTGGATAAAGGTATTTAATATGGAGAGGTAGGAAAAGTTCTTTCGACTTTTACCCAGGGTTTTAGAACAAGGGAAATAACGGATTTCAAGCTGGAAAAGCGTAGATTTAGAAAGGAAATAGAGAAAAACGGTTCACAAATAGGGTGGTGAATGAGTGGAATGGTCTCAGTAGACAGTTAGTTAGTGCGGAGTCATTAGGGAGCTTTAAAGAGGGGCTGGATCGATTCATGGATGGGGATTAAAGGTGGATGTAGGTAGTGTTAGGTGACAGGAACTACTACGTGTAGGCCTCGCGGCCTCTTGTAGCTTCCTTATTTTCTTATGTTTCTTATGTTATCTTACTGGGTGGGAGGCCGGTGCCCCTGCAGACGTCCTCACCATACTTGGGGTGGAAGTGGAATAGCGTCCTGACCTTCACCGACCACGTCCGAACTATTGCAAGAGGAAAGCCGCCTGGAAACTTATCTGTGTCCGGCGTGTCTCACACCTTCTTGACTCCCAAGGGATCACCACCTTATATGCAGCTCAAGTCCGCTCCCTTATGGAGTACACCCCTCTCACGTGGTCTTCCTGCCCCCCTGCGTACTTGAGCCTTCTTGACAAGGTACAGGCCCGAGCCCAACGGTTAATACGTCTGCAGGCTCTGCAGGACCAGCTTATCCGTCCTCTGCAACCCTTGCAGCAGCTTTGCGACGTAGCAGGTCTGTGCGTCGTTTACAAGACACACAAAGAGCATGTCCCGCACCTGGCTGCTCTCCGACAGCCCTGGGCAAGACCACACGGCCACACCACACGAACTGCTGCTACAAGGGTTCAAATATCGTCCTTTTTGCCAGGACGGAAACGTCTCTGCGTTCCTTCCTTCCACGCTACACAAGAATGTGGAACCGCATGGTACAGCAGACACAGCTTCACTCTACCTCGTCACTCCAGACCTTCAAGAGTGCTATGAACGCTTGGATAAAGCAGCCATAGTATTAAGTACCTACCTGTAAACCTGTAAACTCTATGATGCTTAAGTTCAACTATGTCTATATATATATTAGTAGTAGTGAAAACTAAAATGTATTATTAGAATAGTAACACATTTACATGTAAAATTCATTCAGTTGTGGAATAGTGAAATAGAGAAATAGAGAATTTAGAATAGTAACCCATGTATGTATGTTAAGCCAGGAATAATCTACACATTCCTAAAGTCAAAGATAGTTCTCAGTAGTCCAGCTGAAGCTCCTGACTGTAAAACCTATAAGAATAAAGGTAAAAAAAAAAAAAAAAAAAAAAAAAAAAAAGAGAGAAGGCCTAATTTGAGAACCAAGAAATAAGAATATAAAGGAGAAAGAGAAAACGAGAGGGCCGAGGTAGGAGGAAAAGGAGGGAGGATATATATTTTTGGGGGTGATAAAAAAAGGACCAGTTTTTTGGGGTGCTCCCGTCCCCAGCCTCTCTTAACAAGCTGTCATATACCCTTCACAGCTCCTCTTACCCGTTTATGGCAGGTGAAAATATAAGAAATTTGGTTTGTAATGGTAAAAATCACTCTATACGTATTTCGGTCACCAATAATGT
>JACEEZ010009981.1:0-12500 GCA_016584305.1 Chionoecetes opilio | reverse complement strand
ATATATATATATATATATATATATATATATTATCAAATACTTCCATTGAACATCAATAATCAACATATTCAATATGTAATACATTTCTGAGGAAGAATCAACGCGGTTACAAAGCCGAAAAGGCAGCTAATTCATAATTTTTAGTTGCCGTGAACTCAAGACAAGTGGATGGATGTCCGCGCCACCTATTGACAGCGGCGGGTGATATGGGGCAGGCGGGCGGAGTCCATCCACACCTCATGACGATACCTTGTCATATACCTTACCTGTACGTGTCTTCCTGAAGAAGACTGATCATCTACCACGCCTGTGAACGCATCATAGGACATCACCCTATATGGTTTCTCAACGGATCCTTGCAGCCCTAAACAATACCGGCCAATACCCGCTCGGTACCTATTCCCGCTGGGATATAAGTGAACAGACTTTAACTATGATTGAAGGTATGTGTTACTTTTATGCAGTTACCATCTCGAAATGATAATAAGTAATATGGCTAAACATTACTGACTAGAATCATCTAGAAACGCAAATGAATTGTAACCATGAGAGAGAGAGAGAGAGGGAGAGAGAGAGAGAGAGAGAGAGAGAGAGAGAGAGAGAGAGAGAGAGAGAGAGAGAGAGAGAGAGAGAGAGAGAGAGAGAGAGAGAGAGAGAGAGAGAGAGAGAGAGAGAGAGCGAGCGAGCGAGAGGAGGAGAGGAGGAGAGGAGAGAGAGAAGAGGAGAGAGAGAGAGAGAGAGAGAGAGAGAGAGAGAGAGAGAGAGAGAGAGAGAGGAGAGAGAGAGAGAGAGAGAGAGAGAGAGAGAGAGAAGGAGGAGGAGGAGGTTCAGCTGGAACGCCATCGGGGCGTTGTCATGGTAACTCAAATTACCAACCTCAGAACTTGTGAAATCTTTTTGTACCGCCTCTTTCTATTGAAAACAGCATTGCTAATACAAGTATTAGTTTATTTTTATGTTATAGAAAACAATAATTCATGATAGATATGACAGGAATTAATTTCTTTATAGTAGTAAATATTATCATTCTATTTATCGCACGGGTTGGTACATCTCGCTCCCGACGTCCGGACATCATGCCGATGAGGGCAAAATCAGCCGTTCATGAAACTTATCAATGGAGTATCACGATGGTCGGGCACCCCACTCACTATCGTGTACTCGATGGCAAGCGTCCATTTCTTGCAACTGGGCCATACATACACATTTTTCTTATCTTTTCCTTCATTGCTTCACGACATTTCAACTTTATTGTGAGAAAGATGTCGATATTTTGTCTACATAAATCTAGACATATATTTTCCCAATATAGATAAATATAGATGTGTGTCGTCTCTCTCTCTCTCTCTCTCTCTCTCTCTCTCTCTCTCTCTCTCTCTCTCTCTCTCTCTCTCTCTCTCTCTCTCTCTCTCTCTCTCTCTCTCATAAGTAGGATTTTTCTGTCTGTCAATGTCTTTTTTATTTAATCATAGGTAGACTGGCTTAGGGCATAGAAAACGGAATATTACAAAACCCCGAGTTAATCCTAGTAAACGAGATAGTAATAGTAATAGTATAATAAAAGTGTTAGTAATAGTCATGGAGGTAGTATTAGGGGAGAGGCCGAGGTGCGCAAAAAGTGAGGTCATTCTGGTCGGCCGGCGACCATTCAAAGATTGGCAGAAAGGCTTGTGGTAGAAGCCGCTCCCTTGCCCTGATCTGACTTAGCTGAATATGCACCAAACTTGAACCCACCCTGGCTGCTCCTTTCACTCATTCATTCAGCATAGAAAATGCAAATTTCATGGATATATTGACATGGGGACTGAAATTTATGACGATAGTCTCCCCATAGCTAAAGAGGCTCTAACATTCATGGTTGTGTCAGTGAATGGCTTGTGGAAGCTGCCGGTTGGATATTTCCTAATTCGAGGTATCAGCGTTTGTATTTCATGGTCTCAGCCGCCAGATGTCCTTAGTGTCGTCGCTCAGAAATGTGGACAAGGTGTTTTAGAGTAATCAGTTACGCATTTTTATTCATATTGTTTATCAGTTGATGCTGTACTTCAATGAAGTTTTTATTTCCCAATGTATATGAGAATATGCATAGTCTAATATTAATAAAAGAATTTCATCGTTGAGTGAAAACTACAAAATTTAGAAGGACATTTACCAAATATCAATAGAGAGCCCTTTTACACATGTTAAAACAGTCAGTTCTTACAGAAATGCCAATGCATGCACCAGGATACTATATATTAAGCCTATCATGTAAGGAAAACACATGTCAGTGTCTGCAACTATTGAAATAATGGCATACATTATGACATGGTGGCATCCTTAAAGTAATCGTCCAGACCCATTTTTTTTTTGCCTAATTATGTTGAATGTACATTCAAAACACCTAATCCACCAAAAATAATTGATTTCCAGGCCTTATTTCCGTAAAAACACGACTTTTGTAAAAAGCGCGCGAAAAAAAAATCTTCCCTCCAACAGGGCTACGACTGTTATTGATGACGTCAGAACAGGGACGACCGCAGACACTCAGTCTGACACCTGTCGGCAAATGTTATGATGAGCGATTGTACTTCGGTGTCAGACAGTGAATCTGTCGCTGTGACCGACACCCTTCCCACACACACGCCTGCACACACGCCTCCTTACCACACACACGCCTGCGCACTAACACCCTTCCTGCACACACACACACGTGTGTGGAGGGCGTGTGTGTGGGAAGGAGGCGTGTGTGTAGGCGTGTGTGTAAGAAGGGTGTCGGTGTGCAGACGTGTGTGTGGGAAGGAGGCGTGTGTGCAGGCGTGTGTGTGGGAAGGGTGGTCGGTGTGCAGGCGTGTGTGTGGGGAAGGAAGCGTGTGTGTGGGAAGGAGGCGTGTGTGCAGGCGTGTGTGTGGGAAGGGTGTCGGTGTGCAGGCCCTGTGTGTGGGAAGGAAGCGTGTCTGAGGCATGTGTGTGGGAAGAGTGGAAGGAGGCGTTGTGTGCAGGCGTGTGTGTGGGAAGGAGTTGTGTATGCAAGCGTGTGTGTGGGAAGGAGGCGTGTGTGCAGGCGTGTGTGTGGGAAGGGTGTCGGTGTGCAGGCGTGTGTGTAGGAAGGAAGCGTGTGTGCAGGCGTGTGTGGGGGAAGGAGGCGTGTGTGCAGGCGTGTGTGTGGGAAGGGTGTCGGTGTGCAGGCGTGTGTGTGGGACGGAGGCGTGTGGCAAGGGTGTCGGTGTGAAGGCGTGTGTGTGGGACGGAGGCGTGTGTGCAGGCGTGAGTGTGGGAAGGGTGTCGGTGTGCAGGCGTGTGTGTGGGACGGAGGCGTGTGTGCAGGCGTGTGTGTGGGAAAGAGGCGTGTGTGCAGGCGTGTGTGTGGGAAAGAGGCGTGTGTGCAGGGGTGTGTGGGGGAAGGAGGCGTGTGTGCAGGCGTGTGTGTGGGAAGAAGGCGTGTATGCAGGCGTGTGTTTGGGAAGGAGGCGTGTGTGCAGGCGTGTGTGTGGGAAGGAGGTGTATATGCAGGCGTGTGTGTGGGAAGGAGGCGTGTGTGCAGGCGTGTGTGTGGGAAGGGTGTCGGTGTGCAGGCGTGTGTGTGGGAAGGAAGCATGCTGCACCCATAAAGGATGCATGCATGTGGCATATAGCAAAAAAAATCTATCAGAAACACCCAAATATCTTCAAGTACTATATTTATCTCTGTGATACGTGCCTCTGATCAGCGCGCGGGAAGAGGAGCCTCCCTGATGCTACGTCACCGAGCCTGAGCCTGAGCGTCTGCAAACCTTGAGGAGTGTTTTGAGAACTCGGGGAATTTGCAGATTTTTATTGCGGATTATTTAAAAACGGCTGACTGGATACAAAAAGTGACGACGTATTGTTGATATACTCGTTAATGGCTATGATTTGATTGCATTAAATCAGGAATGATGAAATGGTCTGGACGATTACTTTAAGCAAAAGCCTGTCATGCTGCCAGGCGCACGATTATCATTTTAAGCTGTGAGGGCGCGCCGTAAACAATACGAGTACGATGACTGTGTTTGTGTGTGCTGTGGCACAATGCAACTCTGATTCAAAAAATTAAGTAGAAAAACATTCATGCATGGCTGAAGTTGAAGGCTGGGTAATATTTCCTTCAGCTAAGAAAGAACCAAAACAAAGAAAGCTGGGAAAATAGATGTAGCCCATGGAGGTTATAATAAAAGGAGGCGGCATGCCGTGCACTCCCTGTGTTATCGGGTGAAGCCGCCCGCCCCGCCCCAATGCGGGGAGATTAAGTACATTTCAAATGTATAAGGATCAATACTGTGCATATTAAACATAAAGAAAATACTTCACAAAGGGTAAAGTGTCCTTCAAAGTGGTTGCTAACATAACCAATCAGATAGGATGGCAGTCACCTCCGCTAGCCTCCTTTCTTAGAACCTTCTTGATGTAGACGGGACGGGGTGGAGCCTCATGGAGGATGTAGAGATAACAGTAAAGTCGTCAGGACAACTATTTATTCTGTTTACAGACATGTGGTGGCGTTAATACTTACATTTATACATCCATGACTTCAGAAAAGTAAGAAGGGGCTATCTGGAGACTCTGTGTCAGTTTGTGTCACCATCGGTGTTATATTATGGCTATAAATGAACAAATGACAAAAATATCTACAAAGTGGCTACCAATAAAAAAGTCGCCAGTTAGTGTTTATTTACTGAGTGTCCTCCCGCAGCCGTCGTCGCCCGAAAAAAAAAATGAGTAGTGAAGTTTGAAACCGTATATACTCGCAGATACAAAGCATAAAACAACGCTGAAACAGGGTAGATTATATAGTCATGATATAAACTACTGTGTATCATCTTTAGTGGCACATAAGAATCAGTAGTAATGCTATAATTCGTAATATATGGCGCTTGGCGACATGATTGCAGGTGACGACTTTACTGTTATCTACGGTAAGGGACTCGCAGTTATCGTACTGATCATTTAATTAAAAGATTATATATATATTACCCAACATACATAAAAAGAAAGAGAAAAATACACTGGTCAAAAGTATATCGAAAAATATTCATGTATTGAGAGATTTAAAGTTGTCCACATTTTTGTCTTCTAACCGGAGAACTCACTAAGGACATCTGGCGGCTGAGACCATGAAATACAAACGCTGATACCTCGAATTGCAGGACTTGGTGCTGCGGAAAGAGCTAATTTAGTCACGCAATGTTTAACAAAGCTGCATTCTGCAGGCGTCACAGTTATTTCTTTAACTTGTGACGGCGCAGCATCCACTATAGCCATGATAAATACTTGGGTGTAGTTTTGCATTTTCCACTATTGAATCAGCTTTTAAACACCCAGTGACAGGGCAGCCAGTGTTTGTGCTTCTAGATCCTTGTCACATGTTGAAACTTGTGAGGAACTGTTTTGGTGATAAGAAGATATTGGTCAAAGACATGGAAATTTCGTGAAGTGGGACTTCAATGAAAGGTTGCATGAACTTCAACACAACGAAAAGCTTCATTTAGGGAATATACTGAGAACTGCAGATGCTGCGTGGAGAAGAAAAACAAAAAAAATTAGCAGCACAGTTACTCAGTGAATCAGTTGCGAATTCATTAAGATTTTGTCTGCAGGAACAAATTAGTCATTTTGAGGGCTGTGAAGCTACTATAAATTTCATTATGATGTTCAACACTGTTTTTGACGTAATGAATTCCAGGAATTTAAATGCAAGTGGCAACAAGTCTCCAATTCAAAAGGAAAATTCAGATAATGTAAAAGATTTTTTGGTGAAAGCAGAAACGTATATTAGATCACTTACATTATCTGATGGATTGGAGATTCTGAAGTCAAATCGAAAAACAGGCTTTCTTGGATTTCTTTTTTGTATACGGAGTTTTCAGATCCTACATGAAAACTTAATTGCATCTAATGGTTCAACACTTAAGTTTTTAATGACGTATAAATTAGGTCAAGACCATATATAACTGCTTTTTGGGAAAGTAAGGCATATGGGATGATGCAATAATAATCCCACAGTCAGACAGTTTTCTGCTGCCTATAATTAATAATTTGCTGGTACGTAATGATATGCTAGATATTGCAAGTGGTAACTGCCTCCCCCTGGAATCTGTACCAATACTAACTGTACCTAGCCAATGTAATGATGCAGTGACTCAACATTTAGTAAAGATCATAAACACTTATCTTGTTAAAAGCAGAGTTAAAGATGAAACCATTAAATCAGATAATATAGAGGAAAATGATTACGTGTATATTCCCACTGCTTCACACTTATCAAAGTGCTCCAACAAAATCGTTGCCTACATTGCAGGCTTCGTGGTGCACAGTCTTGGCAAATCTTTGCATTGCGGTGCCTGTATTGACGCTTTGACCTTGAGAGACGCCACTGCCTCCTCCATCCACTCCCTTATCAACCATAAAACCAAAGGGAGATTAATATATCCGACAGACGACGTAATAGACATTTGTGTAACAAGTGAAAAACTTGTTAAAGAAATCATGGCGCACAAAAGCTACACATTTTACACGCGGAAGAGTGAACTTCCATCAGATGGTAAGTGCAGCCTTGCAGACTTACGTCAGTAAAAGCATATTCCTTAATCTTAGTGATCATATGTTTGACACAGAGCCCCATGTAAATCACTTACACTTACTAACTAAGGCAGTTGCCGAAAAATATTTGCACTTGAGGTGTCACTTTACTGGGAAACAAATCACTGGCAAGCTGCAGGACAGAGTTAGAGTTAGGAGTATTCAAATATACACAAAACTAATTCACTTCACTGGCCAGTAGCATACACACACACTCTCTTCATCTCTCTATGTACTACACTCCCCGCTTAGCCGGGCGAGAATCCACTCACCCTAACCTCCTGGCGTGTCACTTCCTTTTAAATGCCTTATCGACGGTCCTAGATTGTAGAAGGGGAAACACACACAACACACACACACACACAACACACACACACACTCTGTGGGATCTCTGATACGACGAGAGAAAGAGAGAGAGAGAGGAGAGAGAGAGAGGAGAAGGAGAGAGAGAGAGAGAGAGAGAGAGAGAGAGAGAGAGAGAGAGAGAGAGAGAGAGAGAGAAAAGAGAGAGAAGAGAGAGAGAGAGAGAGAGAGAATTATTATTATTATTTGTTTATTTACAAAAGTGTTCACAACATTTACCTTATTACATGTATAATTTCCTCATATTTGTCCAAATTTATACTCCTACATATTTCATATTAACCTAAAACAAACAAACCCAAACACATCTACTATGGTGACACATCCCTTACGTATATAATTTCAATACATCATATATATAACTGCACAGATAGCCCTACTTTTTCCTTGTACCCATCAAATTATCCATACTGGAGAAGTCTAGCATGACATAGTTGCTTCTACATTGGGGTGGAGAGTGGACACTGCAACAACACATGGGACTCATCCTGCACTGCATTTTCTACACATGAACACAGTCGTAGTTCTTTCGGTATTCCCTTTCTCCTGCCTGTTTCTATTCTAAGATTATGGGACATCGTACGTAGCCTCGTAAATGCTTGGCGTTTATAATCCGGGATAAAATCCCTATTTACATACCTGAATGTACAGAGAGTCCGGTGTTGATTTTTTGTTCTGTATGTGAACATATTTGGAGGCAGTCTGAGGTTTCTCCTGAAACCGTCTAGCCACCCTGTCAAGTGGGTTTTCAATACTCTCATACCTTAGTGCCTGTGTCAAGAATCTGTATCCCGGAGTATTGGCCGCCTCACACAACCTGAACGCTAAATGATAGGGTTTTCCCCCTTTATCTGGTGCCCTCAACCGTGACTCAAAAAAATTTCGCCTCCTCCTAGCAATTACATCTTGTGCTGGGTTTTATGCCTGATTCAATCATACAAAAGATCCGGATGGTATATTTTCTGACTCCTAGCAAACACTTTACGGCTCTGTTGTATTGTGCAATGATCTTCTTTTTTGGATACGTTACTAGCCAGGTTTCTGAAATGTACAAAAAGAGATGATTTTTGCAGCATCGAACACCTTGCGCTTATAAAATGTATGGCATATTAGAATTCGCAGCACAAAATATAGCAAATTTATTTTAGCTGTGCTTCTCCTGACGTTTCGTGAAGACCTAACGCCGAATTTATTTTTGCATCATCGCTAAAACCCAAACCCCTAAATACAGGTATTTCGAAGCGTACTCAATCTTAATATCATGCATTACCAGCGGGATTCTGTCTTTAGGGCCCTGCCGCGAATAACCATAACCTTGTTTTTTTTTCATTTAACACCATTCCAATTCACGACAATAATCCAGTACTACACTCAGTTTTCTCAAACACGAATCCCTTGACGTGGCCAGTATTAAACCCTATCATCCATAAATAATAGCATATGTAAGTCTACAAGAAAACCCATGAAGCCCAACACTACGCCTCAGCATCCTAACAAGCTGGTCCATGTATATGGTGAAAAGTAAACAGCTGGATGGGGCCCTTGGCGCACCCCGCCGTGGCGTCTATGGTCCCCGGACCGTAGTACGCTCCGGGTGCACGCGTACATGGCCTGTATCGCTCGCAGCATTACCCCGCCACACCCCAGCGACTGCAACACTTGAAATTTAATTTCCCCCGAGGCACTCTATCATATGCCTTACTAAAATAAATAAACAAAACATATAATTTGCTTTTCTTAAAGTTAGCAAGGTCGCAAAGTAATCTCAAGGCCATTATTTGCTCAAAAGCATCCTCGCCCTTGCTGAGCCCCTGCCTGGCATTTATCTATGTTAGCTCACAACTTAAGCTCTTTCACAGTAACATGTCATTAATTTTCCCAATGTATTCAGTAAACATAAATATAACTGCTTTTTGGGAAAGTAAGGCATATGGGATGATGCAATATAATCCCAGTCAGACAGTTTTCTGCTGCTATAATTAATAAGTTGCGGTACGTAATGATATGCTAGATATTGCAAGTGGTAACTGCCTCCCCCTGGAATCTGTACCAATACTAACTGTACCTAGCCAATGTAATGATGCAGTGACTCAACATTTAGTAAAGATCATAAACACTTCTCTTGTTAAAAGCAGAGTTAAAGATGAAACCATTAAATCAGATAATATAGAGGAAAATGATTACGTGTATATTCCCACTGCTTCACACTTATCAAAGTGCTCCAACAAAATCGTTGCCTACATTGCAGGCTTCGTGGTGCACAGTCTTGGCAAATCTTTGCATTGCGGTGCCTGTATTGACGCTTTGACCTTGAGAGACGCCACTGCCTCCTCCATCCACTCCCTTATCAACCATAAAACCAAAGGGAGATTAATATATCCGACAGACGACGTAATAGACATTTGTGTAACAAGTGAAAAACTTGTTAAAGAAATCATGGCGCACAAAAGCTACACATTTTACACGCGGAAGAGTGAACTTCCATCAGCTGGTAAGTGCAGCCTTGCAGACTTACGTCAGTAAAAGCATATTCCTTAATCTTAGTGATCATATGTTTGACACAGAGCCCCATGTAAATCACTTACACTTACTAACTAAGGCAGTTGCCGAAAAATATTTGCACTTGAGGTGTCACTTTACTGGGAAACAAATCACTGGCAAGCTGCAGGACAGAGTTAGAGTTAGGAGTATTCAAATATACACAAAACTAATTCACTTCACTGGCCAGTAGCATACACACACACTCTCTTCATCTCTCTATGTACTACACTCCCCGCCTTAGCCGGGCGAGAATCCACTCACCCCTAACCTCCTGGCGTGTCACTTCCTTTTAAATGCCTTATCGACGGTCCTAGATTGTAGAAGGGGAATACACACACACACACACACACACACACACACACACACACACACACACACACACATCTGCTGTGTATCTCTGATACGACGAGAGAAAGAGAGAGAGAGAGAGAGAGAGAGAGAGAGAGAGAGGAGAGAGAGAGAGAGAGAGAGAGAGACAGAGACAGAGACAGAGACAGAGAGAGAAGAGTTAATGGAGAAGAAATATAAAACAAATATATAAAACAGAGAACCACCTAATAAAATACGACTAATATAAATTTGAGTGCGGAAAGAAAGTAGAGAAACAGGGAGGAAGCGAGGGCAGGAGAGAGCGGGCAGAGAGGGGGGTAGGCGCGAGATAGGGTCATATTACCGCGGTAGGAAACGGAGAGGATGAGCAGGAAAGAAAATACAGAGAGAGAGAGAGAGAGAGAGAGACAAGGGGGGGGGGCGATAACGGAACAAGTTATCATAATCATTATTGGAAGAAAATCAACTGCAATAATAATTATAACACTATTTTAACGCTGATTTATATATTTTGCTGAATGGGAAGAAAACTATATTACGACCGAGAGGAAATTTCCATTCCTTTCCACTGCAGTCCAATGCCAAGAGAGAGAGAGAGAGAGAGAGAGAGAGAGAGAGAAACGGAGGGTAGAAGAGATAAGCCTGCCTTCCTTCTTCCTCCATACAGAGACTCCCACACCCAGCAAGTCCATCCTGTCAAGGGAAATATTTTGTCCAGACAGGTTTGCACTGATGCACGGCCCTTTACGCTTGGCTGTAGCTTCAAAGCTAACCATAGGATTTTCTTGAAAATACCCTCGTTGTATTCCCACACAAAGTTCATTGCAACTATTTTTAGATAACCTATATATCCTAACCTAACCGTAACCGTAACCGTTCCCCGTGTTTGGGGAAAAAATATTCGCGTCCCGCGTCATTGCTATAAAAAATAAATAAAATAATTATAATAATAAATAAATTAAATAAATACAAAACAAAATTCTCTCTCTCTCTCGAATGAGATGGAAGGAGAGAGAGAGAGAGAGAGAGAGAGAGAGAGAGAGAGAGAGAGAGAGAGAGAGGAGTTAATGGAGAATAACAATTTACAAATAAGAGGTCACAGAAGGATGGAGGAGAGAGAGGGGGGAAGGTGGCGGGTGATAAGGTCAATTGACCGCGGTAGGAAAAATAGAGGCAGATTTGTATGAGAATTAAGGACGTATTATTTTCTTATTGGGAGAAAATTGTGGTGTATAAATTACCTACTGAATTTTCATATATGACTCCCGTGGGCAGCTCTAAATAAGATCCCAAGTGTTTAAGCAGCCTCCCCCCCCCCCCCCCCTCGCCCTCTCTCTCCTCTCTCTCTCTCTCTCTCTCTCTCTCTCTCTCTCTCTCTCTCTCTCTCTCTCTCTCTCTCTCTCTCTCTCTCTCTCCTCCTTATCCGTTCGTACGACTGAAAGATGTGTGTGTGTGTTTGTGTGTGTGTGTGTGTGTGTGTCCCTTCTGCTATCAAGTGACCTTTGAAAAGGCATTTAAAAAGATAAGGAAGTGACACGCCAGGTAGTTTGGGGTGAGTTTTTGAGGGATATTTCTCGCCCATAAAAGTCTGTGAGTGTACATATAGTCATTTAAGTATTATAATTTTTAAAAAAAGTATTAAAATTTTTGTACTTATATTTTACTTTTTTTATGTATTTCTTATTTATGTCTTAAAAGAAAGTTGTAATATAATAATACATTGTGCGTAATACCCTACCAACCTCAATGAAATACCGCACAGCGCGTTGTGACAAGCGATATTCTGCCAATCGTGGGCGGGGCTTCAGCCCAACAGGCGGACCTCACTTTATGGTGAAGCGCGGGGCTGGCAGGGCATCTCCTGTCATACTACCTCCATGGTAATAGTAGTAGTAATATAAAAATAGTTCTAAAGGGATTTGGCCTATTTAGTTTAGGAGGTGTCATGACCCCTCTCTTCAAAAGAAATTTAAGTCGTAGGAAGGTGGAAAAAATCAAGAATCAGGAGGAAATCTGCGTTCGTCAGTGAAAGGGATGAAAATGTGAGGATATTTATTATTTATTCTCTGTCTCTCTCTCTCTCTCTCTCTCTCTCTCTCTCTCTCTCTCTCTCTCTCTCTCTCTCTCTCTCTCTCTCTCTCTCTCTCTCTCTCTCTCTCTCTCTCTCTCTCTCTCTCTCTCTCTCTCTCTCTCTCTCTCTCTCTCTCTCTTTTTAAGTGTAACTCAAATAGTTTTTTCCAATTTTGCATTTTACCTCGCTTCCTCCTCTTTCACCTTTTCCTCCTCTTTCTCCTCCTCCTCTTCTTCCTCCTCCTCTTCGCCTTCTTCCATCTTCTCTTTGTTCTCATTCTTCTCTTCACACATTTGTTTGTTTGTTTGTTTGTTTGAAGAATTTCGTCAGTTATCGACGCAGCTGAGATGGATCTCCACTGTGACCAGACAGCTCTCTCTCCTCCTTGGAGGAGAGAGAGCTGTCTGCTAGTGCTTATAGTGTTGGCCGAAGCCAGCACCCCGGGAGGCGGGTCACAAGACCCCGGCTAACACCCGGTGCCCATTCACTGCTGGGTGGACAGGGGCTCGGGTTTTAAGGAAACAGCCCAACTGTTTCCGCTCCGCCCGGGGATCGAACTCGGAACTTCTCGGTTGTGAACCGAGTGAATGGCTACCCCTACACTACGGAGTACGGACTG
>JACEEZ010009980.1:83451-87998 GCA_016584305.1 Chionoecetes opilio | reverse complement strand
AAAAAAAAGTTTTTAAATTTAAAAAAAAAAAAAATTTAAAAATCTTTTTTTAAAAAAAAAAAAAATTATAAAAGAAAAAAACAAAAAAAACTTTTATTTACTTTCTCTTCTTTGAGTTCATCCCATGGAGCATTTGGATTTTTTTTTGCAGAAAGGGGAAAAACCTTTAATAAAAAAACAAATCCCTTCATGTCTTTTCTTTTTTTGGGGAAAATGGGAATGGCGGGAGAGGCGAGATACCCGCCCCACCGCCTTTTTTACCCACCAGCCTGTCGCCTTCCACGGCATACAGGAACACGGTCTGGACTCCTAAGCCCCAAAAAACATCAACATATCAACAAGGACACCAATGAAAAAATAACAACAGGGGGGGGGGTTGGAGTTTATAATTTTTTTTATTTCATTTTCCCCGTTGAGCGATACCTCCCCCCAAAAATTTCATCAAATATAGGGATATATATATTCACTCAGTATGAGCGCATTACCCCCGGCCATAGCCCACTGTATACGGAGGTAGGGGAATATGGGCCTAAAGGGAAAAGGGCCTGAAGTCGGGGGGGCCCGCTGGATTATTTTTAATATATTAATATTTTATATTACGGAAGTAGACTTTTTATCAGTTATATGATATACTGTAATTTCGTAAATTTTGTTCTATAATTTATAAAAATAAAAAACATTTTAAAACACGTAAAGAAAGCCATTACGGATAGAAGAAAATGATAAAATTTCACTTCAATTTTCGCCTTTTTAAAATTTTTGGAGTCAACTTTTACCCATGAAGGGATCAATAAAAGCGAAATTTTTTTAGCTTTCCAGATGCATTTGTTATCTGAAAAAATAATTAGAACCAGCAAAAATTTTTAGCGTTAACTAAAAAAATAAAATCACGATCGGGTAATTTTTCCGATTGATGGGGTTATTTTTAGTCAACGCTAACTTATACATGGTACTAATATTTTCAGAAAAAGAAATATATAAATAAATAAATAACATCCTCCATCGGGAAAATTACCGATTTATGATTTTATTATTTTTTTTAACGTAATTTTTGCATGGTTCTAATTAATTTATCAGATAAAGAAATGACAATGGAAAAATAATACAATTTTCGCTTCTATTGATACCTTATGATAAACGTTGACTCGCAAAGTTTTAAATGGCGGAAAAGTTAAGTGAATATTAATTTCATGCATGTTTTTTCATAGTCTCGTAATGGCATTTTTGCGGTTTTTTTTTGTTTTTTTTTTGATAATATAGAACAAACATTTTCGAAAATTTTAGTATACCCAAATACGACAAACCATCTATATGATAGTCCATAGACAAAATCTCTTTGTGGGAACCCCGCAGGCCCCCTATGCAGCCCGAATTAAAAAACTTTGTCGCGTGAACAGATACAGTGGTCTATGCCCCGGGCCCGAAATTTTTCATAATTGGTTGCCATGGCGCATATGTCAATAGTTTTTTTATCCAAAATTAAATCATTTCTTCCTTATCCAAATAGATTTGGATACGAGTTTGGTCCAAATCTATTCGTCAAACTTTTCGAGAAATCCTGTACACTAACAAACAGACAGACGGGACAGACAGACAGACAGATCGGGGTGAAAAACATAACCCCTCCAACTTCGTTGGCGGAGGTAACAAAGAACACTAGAGATACCAATAATAATTACATATATTTCTTCATATAGATGTCTGTTTAACAATCTCGTAGTATGTCGCAGACCAAAACAAATATAGTTTTTCACGGCAAAGGTCCTCACACACACAACACCAACCCTACACAACAGTACCACACACAACACACACACACACACACCACACACACACCACCACACACCACACACACACACACACGTCACACACACACACACAATACCAACAAGTTCCACACACACACACAACACATACACACACACACACACAACAACACACCACCCCACACCCAACCCCACCACAACACAACTCCAAATCCATACCCACAATAGTCAAGGATTTGGGTACCCCAAAACTGCTGCCAGATTTCAAGGCAACAATTTCCCTTTATTTCATCTTAAGGGCCCTACCTGTTCTCTGCGGTGTTGTATAAACCTGTGGTGCAGTGAGGGCGGTGTACCCCACACACCCGCGTCAGGAAGAAAAGGAAAACTTGTGAAGAGGATCATGAAGAAAAATATTAAGAGTACTTCTCAAATCCTCCTCTCTCTCCATCCTTCTCCTCCTTTTCCCTCTCTCTCTCTCTCCCCTCTCTCTCTCTCTCATCTCTCTCTCTCTCTCTCTCTCTCTCCTCTCTCTCCCCTCTCTCTCTCTTCTCTCTCTCTCTCCCCTCTCTCTCTCTCTCTTCTCTCTCTCTCTTTTTCTCTTCTCTCTCTCTCTTTTCTCTCTCCTCTCCCCTCCCTCTCTCTTCTCTCTCTCCTCCTCTCCTTCTCTCTCTCTCTCTCTCTACTCTTCTCTCTTTTCTCTCTTCTCTGAAAATCTCACCCCTTTTATAATATTTTTCTTTGCACTTCTCCACTCTCCCCTTTCACCCCGGACAACCAACACAAAAGCCCCCACTTTCTTCCCCCAGTACGTCTGTTTATTTACCCCGTTGCATCCGTTTCCCCGCTCCCCTTCAGTTTCTGTTCCCTCCTCTTCCCTCCTTTCCCTTTTTTTTCCACATGCCCATCCGCCATTACAGCTCTTCCACTCACCCTTTATTTACCATCCACTTGTCACCCCCATTCCTTCCATCAGCCATGCCCTTCATTCGTCTCCTTCCCCCCTTTTCCCTCTTCCCCTTTTTGGGGTTTTTATTTTTTTTCTAGTCAGGGTTTTTGTCCCCTTTTGGGGTTTGGGTGGGGAGGGAGAAGGTTTTGGGAAATTTTTGGAGGGGGAGGGGGGAGAGGAGAGAGAGAGAGAAGAAGAGTGAGAAGGGAGAAGAAGAGGGGAGAAAAAGAGAGAGGGAGGGGAAGGGGAGAAAGGGGGAGAGAGAGAGAAAAAAAGAGAGGAGGAGGGGGAAACCCCAGAGAGAGAGGGGGAGAAGAGAGAGAGGGGAGAGAGAGAATAGTTCAATTTAATTCAATTTTAATTTTCCCCAGGGTGTGGGTTATGGGGAAAAAAACATATTAACAAAAAAACAAAATAGAATAATTTAAAAAAAAAGTAAAAAATAAAAAAAGGGGTTTTTTCTGGGCTCTTTGGTCATAAAAATTTAAAAGTGAAAAGGGCCAGTCTTGAATTTAGATAATGTTACTGCAAGTTTTATGTGGGGTTGGGGAGAGTTCCCCAGGTGGGGGCCCAAAAACCTTTTGTGATCGGGCCCCTGGTCATCTTTTTAAGCGGGTAATATTTTTATCATTTGCCTCGGTGTTTCCCGTGACTCAGATACCTTTTTATAGTCACGAAACCCCTTTTTAGGAAAAAAATATAAATAGGGACTTATATACATTTTATAAAACATCAAATTAGGTTCGCCCATTCTGAGCTACTTTAGTTCTTTATAAACTAAAGGACACAGGTTATTCCTAGGCCACAACAGGACCCGGGGCTAAAGTTTTGTAATTTTTTTGGGTTTAGCTTTTTTTGTTTGTTTGTTGTACCCCCAAATTTTTATGCAATTTAATTTAAAGCACTTAACATAATGATTCATGCATAATTTTCTTTTTTTATTTAAAGTCCCCTTACCGTACATTATCCCCTTGGGCCCCATTACTTTCTCTTTATTCATTTAAAGTGAACTTCAAAATTCATTATTGGTTTTAAAGGTAGGGCCCAAATTTTTTTAATGGTGTCGGAAAGGTACGGAATACTCTTGTTTCTTTTGGCTTGTATATTTTTGCTTGGGTTTTAGAGAGTTTGTGATCTCCAAATTGGGGGGGGAAGAAAATATGTGGGCATACCAGGGTTTGTTTTTAGTAATTTTTACACAAGTAGATTGGGGGTGTTTTTTAATTTTGTAGGTTTTCATTAGTTGGGTTTTTGCTTGTTTTCCCTTACAAGTTTGGATTTTATTTTTTGGGGAGAGTATATTATCATTTAAATCACCCGTCATTTAAAAAATTTTTTGCTGAGACAAAGTGATTGAAGTGTAGTATTTAGGTAATTCAATGCGTCAGCAGTGGCCTTTGGGTGTTGTAAATACAACGCCTACGATTATAGCTGGTAAAATGGTCACATTGTTATGGTTAAAAGTGTCTCAATATCAGGGTGACTCTCACTTTATGTTGGGTGTTATTGGAATTAGTTTTCAAAGTTTCTTTCCACATATATACAAACTCCTCCTCCATCGTCCACTGTCTTTACGAATAACTTATAATTTAGGAATGGATATTATGAAGGCTGATATGTGAGGGAGGAGCCACGTTTCACTAATGCAAAGAACGTAAACATCCTCTAGCTTTCGTCATTAACTTAATTTCATCAAAATTAGCTAAGAAGAGACCCTGAGCATTGACGTGTTCAATGTCAAAAATTTTGTTACGAATTATCGGCAATTTCTTTGCCAAGCTCCTACTCATCATAGTGTTCACAGTATTTACTTTTATGACAAACGTTTTTTT
>JACEEZ010009980.1:75951-78451 GCA_016584305.1 Chionoecetes opilio | reverse complement strand
CCACCAATCTCACTAACAGCAATAGCACAAAAACACCATAACACGTTGGAGTAAGAAATATAAAAGTAAAAACAACAAAAAATAGCGAGCGAACAAGTATTCAATAAGAGGTATGGAAGAGGGAAGTAAAGAAGTGTAATCCAAGTGCCCTCAAACGTGCAAGATTCTTTGATAATTGATAACCGAATGAGATCTGCGAATGTATTATGATAACGATGAACAGTAAAACAAAGGGAGATAGAGCGAGCGAGCGAGCGAGAGAGCGAGAGAGAGAGAGAGAGAGAGAGAGAGACAGAGAGAGAAGAGAGAGAGAGAGAGAGAAGAGAGAGAGAGAGAGAGAGATGAGATGAGAGAGAGAATGACAGTACTGTCTCTCTCTCTCTCTCTCCTCTCTCTCTCTCTCTCCCTCTCTCTCTCTCTCTATCTCCTCTCTCTCATCTCTCTCCTCTCTCTCTCTCTCTACTATCTCTCTCTCTTCCTCTCTCTCTCTCTCTCTCTCTCTCTATATCTCTCTCTCTTTCTTTCTCTCTCGCTCCCACATCCATCTCCCTTAAATTTTTCATGTCACATTTTCCAGAATTTTCTTCTTTTCACAGCCCTTTAATCTTTCACTTATTTCTTCTCTTTTCTCTATTCATCTTCCTTCTCTTTTAAGATGTCATTTCTTTCCTTTAAGTTAAGTTTCTATCCCTCTTTAGGGACATGAATGATCATCTTTTAAAGTGTTCTCTTACATGAGTTGATAGATAGTAGTATGTAGTTCAGCAGATACCCTCGTTATAGACCAATTAGGTTTCCTGGTATATGATTTTCTATGTAATTCCAATGTACATTTCCTCATCTCCTACTCCTCCTCACTGAATACTACCTACCACCTCATCCTACTCACCTTACTCCTCCTCCTCCTCTCCCCTCCTCCTCCCCTCCTCCTCTTCCTCTTCCTATTCCTCCTACTCCCTCCTTCCTAAAGTGATAGATGGAAATAGGAGAGCATAACAGTAGACGAAATATCAAAGATTTGAGAAACTTGGCCCCAGCAAAATCCGTGGGGGTCGGACGAAACCTCGCCGCGATTACTTCGCGAATGTGCACAGTCAACTTTCCGATTCCATTAAAGAATTCTCAATAAATCGCTAATGGACAAAATGCTTCATAGATGTGGAAATTAGCTAAGTTTACACCGATATTCAAGAAAGGGAGTAAGAGCCTCGCAAGTAATTAATCGCCCAATTAGTCTAACGTCTGTGATGTAAAATATTTGAGAAAATAATTGCCGGGATAAAATAGTGTCTTTTCATCGATCGAAAAATAACTCACATACTAAAACTCCCAGCATTGATTTCGAATAAGAGATCCTGCTTAACAACCTACTGGATTTTTTTAATGTCATTTATTCAAACTGGGGGCGTAAAATACCCGGCATGTAATATACCTGATTTTTAGAAAGCCTTCGACACAGTTCCCCATAATGCGACTGTTGACCAAGCTAAGGGCACATGGCTTAAGGAGAGCAAATTGATGTGCATTGGATGGCGATTGGCTTTCAAATCGTAAACAACGGGTAGTAATAAAGGCGAGGCATCTGATTGGTTAGATGTTACTAGTGGGGTGCCTCAGTGCCGGTCTGGGGTCCTACCCTTTTTGATATATATCAACGATTGGGACTGCGGACTTGTATTCTAAAATATCCGAAAATTTGCAGATGACACCAAATTAAGCGGTAAAACATATACTAGAGAAAACTGCGAACTCATACAACGTGATCTCGACAAACTATCAGATTGGAAGGATAAATGGCTATGAAAATTCAATTCCGATAAATGTAAAGTAATGCATATAGGCAACGATAACCTCAAATATAACTATCAAATGCAAAATAAATCGTTAACTGAAGTACAGCAGGAAAAGGATTTAGGTGTCATCATCAGTAATGATCTTAAAACCAGTCCGCATTGCCTAGCTGCCAGTAAAAAGGCGAATATGATGTTGGGCTTCATTAAACGCAACTTTGAACATAAAACTCCGAAAGTAATGACACGATTATACACGTCTTTGGTTAGGCCGCACTTAGAATATGCCGTTCAATTCTGGTCGCCTTGTTTCGTGGAAGATCAAACTGGCCCACACGGTGTGGGTCCCCCCGGGGCCTCGGGGGGAATCACCTCACACTCCCGCCCCTCGTACCGGCTCTGACCTCCTCCAGGGGACCCAAGTCCTGAAAAGGGGGGGAAGGGTTTTGCACCGGGCCCTTGTGCAACACTGTGGGGGCACCGACTCTCCTCCGGTGCCCCAGGCTGCAACTGGGGCGGGATCATCCCGCCATGCTCCCGCGTAGTCCCTTGTTGTTGTTGCTGGTTTGGAGCTGGCAGCTGATGTTGTTGTCGTCGCTGCTGCTGGCCACTGTTGCCGGGGGCGACTTCCCTGGATATTGGGGCGTCGTTTTGGGGGTAAAAGAGGCCTCAGCACGCCTCTGCACTTTGTCCAGATGACAGGTGGCACT
>JACEEZ010009980.1:40951-65951 GCA_016584305.1 Chionoecetes opilio | reverse complement strand
GTGAGTCGCTTTATCTTGTGACGAGGAGTCAGGAGTGGCTTTACAGCGGCAGATCTTGAAAATAGTTCAAGATCACGTAGCACATAACGCTGCACAATTCTCACTGACACATTACCCAGTAAGGCAGGATTGTTTTCCTTAACTCCACGTACTGTGCTTGTTGGTTTGACATTCAGCTGCCTTTTTATAACATGTAAAGTCTTTGCGTTACATTTCCTTGGCCGTCCACTCTGCGCTAAGTGTAGGCGACTCTCCGTCCCAGGCATCGCGACAATGTTTTAGCCACCACTCAACTGTCCTTTTGTAACTCCTGTCTGATCCACGATATCTTTTGCACCAAACCCAGCACTATGCAAGGAACATATGGAACTTATAGTATCCTGGGATATAATGCGCCGAGGAGCCATGAAGCAATAAACGATTGCACAGTATGAAAATATGCTCGCAACTAATGACGAAAGAAGTGAAACAGTGCGTGCACTCTTACTGTCCTCCAAAACTGCACTGACTTGCTTATTTTAACGTACATACCCCCTGCGATGTTGCTAAGTGTCATTGTCTTGTTGCCATGTTATCAATTTTCAAATCGCGCTTGCTCGAGCTGCGCGAAGAAACAATAGAGTCGTTTTGGTTAAGGATATAGATACTATATCCTACATACCACCAGAATGTTAATTTCTTAATTTCTTTTGTGGACCTCGAAGATTGTTCATATACGAGTGGTTGTTCATACAAATTTTATGTACATATTCTTATAATTCATTTAAAGTTGGTTCCGTGCCTTATAATGAGGTAACAACATATTTTGTGAAGTTTTGTTGATGTGGCCATATACGTCAAGGGATGAATATTTATCGGTTTTTACACATGTGTATAAATATTTCTTGATCTATACTTTTATTTAAATATTGCCAGTGGTCACCAGCAAAGGTATTAAAAGAAAATGAAGCCCAGAGTCTGAGCCCAGAGTCTCCCCAGACCAAGACCCAAACCGTTTTCCTTATATTTTAACAGTAGATAAATCTGCTAATTTGACTGTACAGCTATATCTATGACTTTCCGATGGTGTGAGTTCATATAAGGAATAATATTAATAGAGTTCCTTAGTCGTGCTGATCGTTATTTACCCTATACATAACAGATTCTTGCAATGGTTATAATGGTTAATAATTGTGAAATATAAGCAGTTTTGCGCGTATAACACTGGGGAACAAATTTTTGTTGAGTTAGGTCTGACACTTGTTATTAAGTAATTTTTGGGTGCTGAATCCAAAACTTATCTCAGTTTTTCTCTATCACGTCAAGTTTTTGAACTGTAGGATTTTCGTTATCTTAAAAAATATGAAAAATACTGTACATAACAGCAACAGTGCTTATTTTATAAAAAGTTGCAAATGTTAACATACAATGAAAAATGAAAGAAATAGGCATGAATAGAATGTTTATTTAACATTATCATGTTTTTAGAAAGGATAAGGCTATAATTGTGTGCAGGTTAAGGTAAAAATTTACGTTTGTAGCTTTGTCTGGAGTGTTCAACTTGAGGACTATCGCGTTTGATGCTCCAACAATAGTCAGCCATCATATGCACATCCCATCTACCCTTGTAACGTTCTTCCATAACCTTCAAATCTTGGTGAAATCGTTCACCTTGCTCGTCGCTAGCAGCACTAAGATTTTCCGGAAAGTTGGCAAGATGGCTATGCAAAAAATGTACTTTAATACTCATGTTGCAACCAAGCGCTTTGTAGCTCTCCAATAGTTTCTGAACAATTTCTGTGTAATTACTTGCACGTGTATTTCCAAGAAAGTTCTTGACGACGTCTTTGAATGATAGCCAAGCATTCTTTTCAAGGTCTGACATAGTACTGTTGAAATGTTCATCTTTGATGAGCTGTCGAATTTGTGGACCATCAAACACACCGGCCTTAATTTTTTCAATTGACAGTCCAGGAAATGCCAAGATGATGTACTTCAAACAGTCGCCATCAGTTGACAATGCTTTTACAAATTGTTTCATGAGACCTAGTTTTATGTGCAGAGGTGGGAATATTATTTTCTTCCTGTCAACAAGTGGCTCATGTACAATGTTAGGATTTCCAGGTTTAAGATCAGATCTCGGAGGCCAATTCGTCTGAACCCAATGCTTCTCTCGAGCTCTGCTATCGAGAAAGCAGGGATACTTTGTGTATCGACGTTGTTGACCAAGAAGGAAGGACACCATTTTAAGGTCAACACAGATGATCCAATTGTGTTTGTCATATTGCAATAACTCAATGACTCTCTTTACATCTCCATATTCTTCACGAAGACAGACCGAATGCCCAATAGGGACTGCGCCAAACAAATTGCCATTGTGTAGAAGGACACACTTACAGCTCACAAGTGAAATTTTGCTTATCTGGAGGGTAAGCTGTGGAGAAAAAACTTGACGTGCTAGAAAAAAACTGACTACAGATTTGGAATCAGCATGCCTATTTTAGTCTAAATAAGCTCAAAAATCTAACTCAACAATTTTGTTTCTTTCAAATTGTTCCCCAGTGTAATCTGTAAATAAAAATACATTAGACATACGTTAACTGTTATTTGTTTCTCAGATAGTGATTAGTTCCTGCATACATAAGTTAAGAGACGAAACATTACCTTCAGTGCCCAATTTGTTCCTTTGCGCCTGTAGTCTCTGTCGATGGGAACCGTAATCTCTTTGACGAAAATCTTGATTTGTTGTTTTAATACCTTTGCTGGTGACCACTGGGAGTATTCAAATAAAAGTATAGATCAAGAAATATTTATACACATGTGTAAAACCGATATATATTCATCCCTTGACGTATATGGCCACATCAACAAAACTTCACAAAATATGTTGTTACCTCACAATAAGGCACGAAACCAACTTTAAATGAATTATAAGAATATGTACTCACCTGCAGTGGTTGTCCTACCGCCTTTGACACTTCAAGACCCTATATTTGAGGTCAGACGACATATGTCAACTACCCACTGAGAGGAGCAGTCATTGACTGTGACTCTTGTGACTTAAGTCAATAAGGCCCGCCTCCTGCCCTCTCCCTCTCTCTCTCTCTCTCTCTCTCTCTCTCTCTCTTTCTCTGTTGTCTCTCACTCTCTCTATCTCCTCCATATCTCCCCCCTCTCTCTCCCTCTCTCTGTTCGTCGTCTCTCTCCTCTCTCTCTCCTCTCTCTCTCTCTCTCTCTCTCTCTCTCTCTCTCTCTCTCTCTCTCTCTCTTCTTCTCTCTCTTCTCTCTCCTTTTTTTTTTTTTTTCTCTCTTTTTTTCTTTCTCTGTCCTCTCTCTCTACTCTCTCTCTCTCTCTCTCTCTCTCTCTCTCTCTCTCTCTCTCTCCTCTCTCTCTCTCTCTCTCTCTCTCTCTCTCCTCTCGTCTCTCTCTCTTCTCTCTCTCTCTCCGAGCCTTCCGTGTGACAGGATGGAACATAACCACATGAGCGAGTGAACAGTGGTGTGTGTGGTGTGTGTTGTGTGTGTGATAATATACAAACACCAGAGATGAAGAGTTTTGCTTGGAGATTATTAAAATATATAATATATTATATGATTATATATATATATATATATATAATATATATATATATTATATATATATGTATATATATATATATATATATATATATATATATAATATATATTATATATATATATATATATATATATATATATATATATATATATATATATATATATATATATATATATATATTCTCTCAAAGTATTGTTCCCCATACCCACCTTGTAATCTTTATGACATAAGTTACATAAAAGGCACGAAACAAAATAATTCAGGAGCTCAACTATGTTTTATTCAATACTTAGTCCATCCTCCGCGATGATGTATGACACTCTGCAAACGGTCAGGTACTGAGCTCACAAGCTTGCCAATGAACTCAGTGTTCCGTCTCATTCTGGTCCATTCCCTCTGTGTATGCTGCCACAAGTCCTCCGACCTTCTCTCCCTCTCTGGCTCCCAGCTATTCACTATTTTAGCCCATACGTGTTCTATGGGGTTCAAGTCGCAGCCCTTGCTTGGCCATGGGAGCAGCTCAACATCTCGCTGCTCAGCGAACCACTGCTTCACGATTCTAGCTGTGTGTATTGGACTGTTATCTTGCATGAAGATGATTTTCTCGGGGTATGGGAGAACATATACACGAACGGTAGGAAGCATTACCTCCTGCAGTATCTCCAGATACTGTTCGGCGGTAAATCTTCCTTCTATCCTGGTTAGCTCTCCCACACCGTGAAGATAAATCCATCCCCACACGTTGCACGTCACATGACCGCTTTTTACGACGGTGTTGATGTTCTCCGGATCATACCTGGACAAATGATAAGAGAGAACAGTTATGCTGAGCTATACAGGATTTTCAAATACGTTGTATTTTACATGCTAAGAATAAATAGCAACGATAAGTAATTGCTAACTGCATTATATCATATTGCATTGATTAAATTTAATAAATGGAATAAGATATAGTACAGTTAGCAATCTTAAGATGCAGGTACTGCATATCTATGAAGTCAATATTAGAGACAAATCTTAAACTGATTATTGCATAAACATGTATTACATGTTATAATACCAAATTAGATTTCTCTACAGCATTAATGTGTAGCACATATCAAGTTATCGTTCAGATAGTTTTATACAAGCTTACCTCGTTCCATTCCTCCTCCAGCAGTGTTGTCTGCCATGAGCCGCTGACGAGAATGTCTTTTCATCAGAGAACATCACTCTTCCCCAAAAGTCCATCCCCTTGTCCATATGCTGTTCAGCAAATTGAAGACGCAACTCCTTGTGCCGGGCAGTGAGAAGGTCCTTGGTGGCTGGTGTCCGGTGGTGGATGCCTGCAGCGTGCAGGCGCGCGCGAACAGTATCGACAGAGGCTTGTATATTTAGTGTTTCTTTGATCTGTTGCGCGTTCATAAGCGGGTCGCGTTCCGACATCTCCACAATTCTTCTATGTTCTTTCTCGGTGGTGGCTCTTCGTCCAGCATTGTCTTTCCTTAAGTCCACCAAATCTCCCTCCTCCTCCCATCTTCGTAGTCAACGAGCTACAGTGTCCCGAGCTATACCGAGTCTTCTCGATATCTCCCGTTGACTTGAGCCAAGTTCATTCATGCCAATAATTTGGCAGTACAGAATCAGTCTCTTGCTTTTGGAGTCCATGATAGTTGTTGGCTTTATTGGAGCTCAGAAACGAGTGTATTTCAGAAGCGAGAGAAGCACTATATATACAGCCCCGCTTATCATAGTGGAGTTCCGGCTAATCCCTAGAGCAATGACACAAATGTGTTACTTTCCTTGGAAAGCCCCACGAACATAAACCGATGTCGCTGCGGGACACCCTCATGTCAGGTAGGGAATGGAATTCAGTAACCTCGCTATTTTTTATAGCACAACATATTGTTAGTTACTCTTCTATTACTACTATTACTTATACTACTACTGCCACTATTACTAATGTTAATAATAATTATAACAATAATAACTAGGGGGGGGCACTCAGTAGAGCGCATACCTCCGCCCGAATATTTCATCAATAATATATATAATTTTATAAAATATATATATAATATATATTAATATATATATATATATATATATATATATATATATATATATATATATGCACTCAGTATGAGCACATACCTCCGGCCGAATATTTCATCAATTGGTTGCCATGGCAACAGTTGTCAATAGATTTCATCCAAAATTAAATCAGTTCTTCCTTATACCAAATAGACTTGGTATACCGAGTTTGGTCCAAATCTATTCGTAACTTTTTGATAAATCCTGTACACTAACAAACAGACAGACAGACAGACAGACAGACAGACAGATCGGGGTGAAAACATAACCCCTCCAACTTCGTTGGCGGAGATAATAGTAATAATAGTGATCATAAAAATAGTAGTGATAAAAAAAATGTTAATGAAAATCAAAGATTAATGACTAATAATAATAATAATAATGATAATAATAGCAATATTATTAACAATACTAACATTATTATTATTGCTTTAATTATCAGTATCATTCTTATTAGTAGACTATGGAGAAATTTTGGAGAAAATATGAGAGGTATCGCTCCCACCCACGGGCACGCAGCCCCGCACGTCACAGGCCTTCCCCTCCCCTCGAGGCCAGCCGATGCGTGTGTGGGGATTTTCTCTCTCTCTCTCTCTCTCTCTCCCCTTCTCTCTCTCTCTCTCTCTCCTCTCCTCTCCTCTTCTCTACTCTCTCTCTCCCCTCTCTTTTTATCTCTCTCTCTCTTTTCTCTCTCTCTCTCCTCTCCTCTCTCTCTTCACCTCTCTCTTCTCTCCTCTCCTTTCTCTCTTTCTTTTTTCTCTCTATCTTCTTTCAACCTTTCTCTTTCCCTTTCATTTAAATGTTTTCCTTTTTCACTTTCTTTTATCTTTTCTTCTTCGATCCTCGATACTACAAAAATCCCCCCCTTTTTTTCTTTTCTTTCCCCCCTTTCATGCAAAACACTTCTTCCTCACATATTTCTCTTTTTTCTTTCTTCTTACCTCTTTCTCTGTTTCTTCTCCTCTCTCTTACTCCTTTTTTTCCCTTTTCCATCATCTTATTTATGGTCACTTTCCTTTCTTTATACAACATTCCCTTAATTTTTGTTCCTTTAACTCTTTGCCTTCACTGCCAGGGCGCGCGCACGCGGACGGAAGGGAAAAACGGAGGGGACGGACGGACGGAGGGGACGGAACGCACGCACGCACGCACGCACGCACGCACGCACGGCACACGCACACGCAAAAACCGCACACGACGCACACACAACACACACACGGGTGTTAGACGCTCGGTTCACAGCGGGGAGTGCTTTATTCCATTCGCTATGCGAGTATGTGGTTTCCGATTCCAAGTAAAGGGACGCTTGGCTGTAGCCCCGGGAAACTAAACCATAGGAACTTCTCGAAAATACCCTCATTGTGATTCCCATTCAAAGTTACTTTCGCTCATAATGTACAAACCAAACCTACCCTAACCAAAAACCCAACGTAATTTACCTGATGTATTCAAGAGAAACGCCACATACTCTTCCAGAAATTTAACGGGTATGCCAGGGGAAGGCCCGGAGGGAGGCGGGAACAGTTGGTGTGCCCTCCCTCCCTTCCCTCCCTCCCTCCCTCCCCCCTCCCCTCCCTCCCGCCGTCCATGCAACATATTCAAACATATCCTTTCTTTTCTCTTCTATATCGCATCCTATGTGAACACTGATAGTACCATCGTATTCAGGAGAAGTTTATGTACGAGAATACATGTTTTATTCTACACTTGATTTCATAATTGCTGTAAATATCAATAATGAGTAAAAAGTGTTATAAACCTTACCATTTTTTTCTCTGACTTATACTCTTCGTAATTCGCCTACTTAGTTTTTTACAATATCAAGTTTTGAAAAGTGCGTTATAGATGTACAATGACTGCTTAATCCAATAATGTAAACCCCATGTTCCTATCTTGTGTAATAGGTGAGCTAAGTGGAGATATATAAATGTTTTTTGAAGGAGGTGGGAGGGCTGAGTGTCTAGCAGGCGTACCAACCCTTCCGCGCGGCACGGGAGAAACAGCCGATTTTCTCAAATGAATGGACTATAGATGAATACAATTAGATGAATACAAGGGAGCACCGGCAGCAGCAGGCAATTCCCAGGGTGCTCAGCGCGCTACTAACATATGACGAGCACAAGAACGCGCTCATAAACATAACTTCCGAGGAGGAGGAGCGGGAAGAGGAAGAAAAATATAGGAGAACAGGAGGAAAAAGGAAGAGGAGCGGCAGCGCGCACCCCGCCCCGGGAGCACGCACCACCACGCACCCGGCAACGCACGCAGCACGCCACGCAGCGCCAGCACGCACGCACGCACGCACGCAGCACGCACGCACGCCGCAAAAGCACACGCACGCACGCACGACGGACGGACGAGACACGCACGCACGCAGCACGCAGGACGCACGCCCACCACACACCACAACACAACCACACCCCACCCCCCACGCAACCACCACCACACACAACACCACCACCACCACACACAACACCACACACACACACACACCCCCACACACACACACACACAACACACACACACACAAACCCACCACACCACACACAACACCCCACACACACACCACACCACACCACCACCACCACACACCACACACACGCACACACACACACACACAAACACACCACACACACACACAACACACACCACACACACCCACCACACAACCACAACAAACCCACCCACCCACCACACAACCACCAAAACCACACCACCACACACCACACACCACCCTCTCCCTTCAATTCATTTCTTCTCTCAGCCCAAATTGGAAATTCGTGGGGTGCAAATAACTCCTTTCTGGACCCTTTTTACACGAGTGTCACGGTTTGTTGTTTTCTTCGTTGCAGTTCGACACATTCCTCCCCGGGCCATACAAACTCCCTTGTTATACTTCGACCTCAATAAGTAACTGACGCTTTCCTTAATGCTGCTTCCAAGGTAAACCTAAACACGTCCTCTCGTTTCCTATTTCTTTCTTTATGACGTGTTCAGTATCTTATTTTTATTTTTTCCCTTCTCCCCTCTCCCCTTCTCTCTCCCCCTTTTCCCTTCCTCCCCCCTTTTCCCCTCTCTCTCTCTTCTCCCCTTTTTTTCCTCCTTCTCCCCCTTTCTTCTCTCTTTTCCCCCCCCTTTTTTTCCTCTCTTTTCCCCTTTTCCCCCCCCCCCCCAATGTAGGTGAAGGTCGGGTATGAAAATTTTCACTCGATCAAGTATCGAGTATTTCAATTTGCAAATCATTTTTTTTTCGTTTTGCCCACTACTTTTTTTCATTTATCGAGGAAATTTTTTTGGCTCCCCCTTTTTCTTTTTCTCTACCTACCCTTTCTTCATTCCTTCTTTCCTTTTCCCTTTTTCCCTTCTCTTTACCTAAACCTTTTCTTTTCCCCCTTCCCCCTTTCCCTTTGTCACTCTCTCTTTCCAACTTTGCATCCTCTTTCCTTCCTTTCCTTTCTTCATTTATTCCCCGCGACTGGGAGAGAGAGGAGAGAGAGAGGAGAGGAGGGGGAGAAGGGGAGAGGAGGAGAGGGGGAGGAGAGAGGAGGGGGAGAAGAGAGAGAGAGAAAAGAGAGAGAAGGGGAGAGAGAGAGAGAGAGAAAAAAAAAAAAAGAAAGTGCGTGCTAAAGGGCCCTAAAAAGCTTGATAGGCACCCACATGCAACACTGCCATTTTTCACAATAGGAAAAAAAAAGTATATAAAAGAATGCAGTTTTTTTTTTGTTTTTAAGAGGTACCTTTCCGGTTTTTTTTGTTTCGTGTTTATAAGGTGTTTTGTGTGTGTGTGGTGGTGGCGGGGTGGGGTTTGGGGTGCGTGTGGTGTGTGTGGTGTGTGGGGGGTGGTGTTTTTTGTGTGGTTTTCCAAATTTATGAAACAAAACAAAAAAAGGGTTTCAGTTTTATAGGACTAGTCTTGGGCTGTCGCTGTGTGTCGTTTGGGCGTATGTGCGTCGTCTGGTTTTCTGTATTGTTCTGTCTGTGTCTATCTAATTTGCGTTGTTTGTGTTTTTCTCTCTGGTTGTATCTGTCGGGCTGGTCTGTAACTGTCGTCTGTCTGTGTGTAAATTTTTTTTTTTCTCTCTCTCAAAATAGAAGTTGGGTATTGGCATAGCGTCAATGACATGACTATCGTAAAGGCCCCCATTTAAATTTCACATTAATTGACCCTTAAGAGCGTGTTTTTTAAAGGAATTAAAGTAGAGGTCGGGTAGGGAAAACGGACACCCAAAAAACGTTCCGGGGAAAAAACACCGCAATCACACCCCCAAAATTTTAAACACACTCCAGTAAGGGGGGGGGGGGGGGGGGGGGGGTTTTTAAAATTATTTTAAAAAATAAAGAAAAAAAAAAAAAAAATTTTTTTTTTTTTTTAAGGGAACCCCCAAATTTTTTTTTTTCGGGGGGGGGTTTTTTTTTTTTTTTTTTTTAAGGGGGGTTTTAGTTTTTTTTTTTTTTTTTTTTAATTTTTTTTTTTTTTTTTTAAAGCGGGGGGGGAGGGGGGAAGTTTTTTTTTTTTTTTTTTAAAAAACCCTTATTTTTAAAATTTTCCTTTGCCCTTTTTTTTTTTTCTTTCCCCCCCTTCCCCCCCAATTCCCCCTTTTAAACAAAAGAAGTGAAATGGTCTTTTTCTTTTCCCCTCTCCTCTTTCCCCCCTCTCTTCTCTTCCCCTTTTCTTCTCCCTTCTCCCCCCCTTCTCTTCTCTCTCTCTCTTCTCTCCTCTCTTCTCTCTCTCTTTTCAAGGCAGTAGAATAATCAGGTCCCCATACTTTCTTAGGACTCTTACTGTGCTTTTTCTCACTAACAAGCACGTTCCCCACTTTAAGTATTCTTTGATAGTGTGAAATTGATGATGTGGGTGGTGGGGGTTTTGGTGGTGAGGGTGATGGGGGTGGTTTGGTGGTGGTGGTGAGGTGAGGGTGAGGGTGGTGGTGGTGGTGGTGAGGGTGGGGGGGGTGGGGTGTGGGGTGATGGTAGTGATGGTGGGGGGTGGTGTGAGGTGGTGTGGTTTGGTGGTAGGGGGATGGGGTGGTGGGGGGAGAAGTGGAGGGAAAAAAATAAAGGGAAAAAAGAATATTTGGCGAAAAAAAGGGAACGAAAAAGAAAAGAAAAGAGAGTGGCAAAATCTAAAAAATGAGGAGAAGAAGGAAGAAGGGATAATTTTATAGTTTCCCCCAACCAATTTTTCTGATGCGCCTTATGTTTTTTGGTGTGTTTTTATGTTTTTTGAATGAATCTGCTAACCGTTTTTGTCATTTTTTTTTTTTTTTTTTTTTATTAGATAAAGGTTATTTTTTTTTTTTATTTTTTTATAGTTAGGTAAAGGCTAGGTTTAGGAAAGGGTTAGGAGGGGTTTGGGGTTCTTTTTTTTTTTTTTTGTCATTTTTGAAAAAAAAAAAAATAAAAAAAAAAAATTGAGACAAAAACGGTTTTAGCGTTTTCAAAAACAAAAAAACACCAGAAAAACATTAGGGCATCAGAAAACGTTGGTTTGGGTGAAACTATAATTTGACCAAAAAAAGTAATAAAAAAAAAACAGGACACATTAACACAAACCTCAAACTTTAATCCCTGTCTCTTTAACCTTTTCTTCTTTATTCTTTTTAATCCCTTGTCACTTTTCACCTTACCCCCTTACAGCACCCTTTCCCCTCTTCCTTCACCATTACTATCCCTTTTCCCCCTCCCTTCCCCCCTTCCTTTTTTTCCCTTTAGCAATTGACCCTTAATCTTCATCTAGCCCCGGGGATGCTTTTTCCGGGCCCCCAATCTCTTCATCGACAAATGGTGACAAAAAAGTGGTGAGCAAAAACCACCCTCAAAAAGCCCTTCATTAGGCCCATATTCCCTGATAGGCCTTAAGGGTTTTTCAAATTCCCTTGAATTTTTTATCGGTTAATTGCTACGTAGAAAATGGTCCTGATAATGGGTGTTATTGTTTCTTTACGGCTGGTTGGTTTTTTTCTCTCTTTCCCTTCTCTCTCTTCTTCTCCTTTCCCCTCTCTCTCTCTCTCTCTCTCTTCTCCTCTCTCTCCTTTCTTTCCTTTTTCTCTCTCTCTCTCTCTCTCTCCTTCCTTCTAAAGCCCCTATACCCTATAACACCTTTACCTTTACTTAAGAAAAAAAAATACCCATTCCCATTAAAACCCAGGGCATAGAGCCTAAACCCTTAACAACAAAAAACCAATGCAGCACGAGGCCCCAAAAACCTCAGCCCAAACACGGGGCCCCGAGGGGTTCCAAACACTACCTCCACAAGGTTTAAAGGGATGCCAACCAGAAAGCAACATTAAAACCAAAGTAAAAACAAAATAAACGCTGTAAAGAACTAGATCCCATTACGAAAGGAAAAAATTTAAATAAACGATGATTTATACCTGTGTAATAAAATTTAAAATAGATAAAAAGTAAGAAAAGATGTAATTGGGATTTCATACTAGGAGCAGATTTTGAAAAAATAAGAGGTGATTTTTCTCTCCAATATCTGATTCTATGCACTTACACAACTCTTCGTCAGCCACTCCCCTTTAGGAACCCATGTTTTGCAGGGAAAGGGTAAAGGGGCACAACAGGATAGTTCACGTTTGGGGGGTCCCTTTAGTACGAGTTTCGGGGACAGCGGGGGAGGAGGGTGAGGGGAGCGTCCCCCCTCCACTCCACTAGCCGGAGGGGCAGACTGACGCCCCCGGTGGTTCGTGTGTCGAAGTTGGAGGTTCGAAGCAGCGGACCCTGCTTTGGACGCAGGTGAAGCAAGACGAATGGAAATTTAATAAACTAAAACAGTGTTATGATAGTGTAGCTATGTATTGTTTGTGTTTTTATAGAGATTTTTGTGTGTGTGTTTTTGTTCGTGTGTGGTGTGTGTGTGTGTGATGTGTGTGTGTGGTTGTTGTGTGTGTTGGATGCAGTGAATCGAAGCCCGCCACGTACGTCATGTATAATGCATATTAGGGGGGTCCAAAAAGAGGGGGTAAAAAAATCAAATGCACTGGTCCTTTCTCCACCCACTGCTTTTTTTTGTGTTGCATTTCTCCTTTTGTCAAAATTTATTGCGATTCAATATATTTTAAAGGGCGACCCATCATCTCGCTTTCTATCATAGGATTTAAACCCGGAAAATATAACATACCCGAAATTTGGGCCTTCCCCGACATCAAACCCAAATGGTGTTGATTTTTGAATTTTCTGGGTTGTAGCCCCAAAAACCATTTTTATCAACTAAAAAGAATACAGCGTTGGGCTGAATTTTATTATTTGGTTTTCACATAAATTTTAGGGGTAGGCATAGACCCCTGATACCGGGGGCGTTCCCGCGACAAAGTTTTGAAAAGCGGGGCTGCATAGGGGGCCCGCGGGGGCGCCCGACAAAGAGATTTATGTTCTTGGAACATATAGATGGTATATCAGTATATATGATATACTGTAAAACTTCGTAAATTTTTTATTTTTATAATATTATCAAATAAAAAAAAAAAGTAAAAAAAAACCGCTAAAAAAATGCCATTACGGACTTGAAGAAAATTATGAACTTTAAAATATTCCTTAAAAAATCTTGCCATTTTTAAAAATTTTCGAGTCAACTTTTCATGAAAAGGGGATCCCAAAAAAGCGCAATTTTTTTTTAGCTTTCCATTTTTTGTATTTTTTTATCTGGAAAAATTTTTGAAACCTGCATAAATTAGGGGTTAAAAAAAAAATTAAAAAAAATACAATCGGGTAATTTTCCCGTTGATGAGTTATTTATTCACTTATATATTTCGTTTTCTGATAAATTAATTATACCATGTTCAAATTAGCGTTCCCTAAATAAATAACCTCATCAATCGGGAAATTACCCGATTGATGATTTTATTTATTTAGTTAACGCTAATTTATGCATGGTTCTAATTCATTTATCAGATAACGAAATATAGCAATAGAAAGCTAATTAAATTGCGCTTCTATTGATCCCCTTCATGAAAAAATTTTGACTCGCAAAGTTTTAAATGGCGAAGGGGTTGAAGTGAATATTAAGTTCATGCATATTTCTTCATAGTCTCGTATGGCATTTCTTTAGCGTGTTTTACTGTTTTTTATTTGATAATATTATAGAACAACATTTACAAAGATTATGGTATATCATATATACTGATAAACCAGTCCATATGATCCGTATATATTAATGAATCAAGCGGCCCTCCGATTTCGGCCTTGCGCGACGGGCCGATATCCGTGCGCAGTCAGGTATATAGTGGTTCTATTGGGTAGCTTTACCCTGGTTAGGGTACTTCTGTAAAGATAAAGCAAAAATTGTTCGCATTTTTTGAACTTAGAAGGGTCGATTTTACACATAGAAGTTGTTTTCATCGACATTGATTTATTGACAATTCACAAAATATTGCCAAAACATCGTTTTTCATAGAAGAATAGAGAAATTGAATTTTCGTCATATTTGGGCAGGTTTAGTAAATACATGAAATATGAAAGCATTCTAGTGAAAATCGAACCTTCTGAATTTCAAAAATGCAAAACCATTTTGTTCTATCTCTATTAGAAATACCCTAACCAGGGTATGGCCTACCCCTAATTTACGGTATGAAAACCAAATAATGAAAATCAGCATTCAGACAGCTGCATATCAGTTTATAGTTGATTAAATGTGTCTATGGGGTTATCAACCCCGGAGAATTCAGAAATCAACACCATTTGGGTCTGTGATGTCGGAAGTGCTCCAATTCGGTATGTGATATTTTCCCGGGGTTAAATCCTATGATAGAAAGCGATATGATGGGTCGACCTCTAAATTAAGTTTTATCGCCATGAAATTTCATAGACTTGTAACCTATAGGTAATGGACAAAGAAAAACCTTGTGGAGGAATAAATGTAGAAAAATATTTTTGGTGGACCACCCAAAATTTTTGCATATGTGTGCATATTGTGGTTGTGTGGGTTTCTGTGTGTGTGTGTGGGGGGGGGGGGTCAGTCATATAGGCATCTATAACAAAAGTAAATTTAACTTTTTTTGGGAGTCGTTTATTTAGTATGTGTATGTGTATGTGTGTGTGTGCGTGTGCGTGTGCGTGTGTGTGTGTGTGTGTGTGTGTGTGTGTGTGTGTGTGTGTGTGTGTGGGTGTGTGTGTGTGTGGTGTGTGTGTGGTGTGTGTGTGTGTGTTTTGTGTGTGTGTTTTGCGTGGTAGTGACCTGCATACTTTCACCACATCTGACTTCCACTTCCTCCTCCTCCTCCTCAATTTCCCGCTACTCAACACCCCTAACACTTTTTTTCCAGTTTTTTTATTTGACCACTGAATATACATGTGATATTTTTTTTCCAGATTTTTTTTGTATCTGTCAGTATTCACCGTCGATCTCAATATCCTGACGGTGATGTAGGGGACACACTCGACCACCACCACCACTCCCCCACCACCGCCACCTTCACCACCATTTACCACCATCACCACCACCACCACCACCACCGTTCACTTGGCTGCAAATATTTCCTGTATCCTTTTCATTAATTTACATATTCATCTATTCATTTCACTTTTTTAGATGACACTCCACTTGCTATTCCTTCGATCAGTGTGTGTGTGTGTAGGGAAGAGGGGAGAGAGGAGGAGAGAGAGAGAGAGAGAGAGAGAGGAGAGGAGAGAGGAGGAGAGAGGAGGAGAGAGGAGAGAGAGAGAGAGAGAGAGAGAGAGAGAGAGAGAGAGAGAGAGAGAGAGAAGAGAGAGAGAGAGAGAGAGAGAGAGAGAGAGAGAGAGAGAGAGAGAGGGGGAGAGAGAGAGAGAGAGAAGGGGAGAGAGAGAGAGAGAGAGAGAGAGAGACAGAAACAGAGACAGAGACAGAGCCCAAGACAGAGAGAGAGTAAGAGAAAGACAGACATCAACCCAAACACACACACACACACACACACACACACACACACACACACACCACACACACACACACACACACACACACACACACACACACACAACACACCACACACAATTGCCCCGAAACACAATAACACAAACACATGTATACTTCAATCTCCTACAAACCAAAATGATCAAATGTAAAACACAAGTACAACTGAAAGAGACTGAAACGAGACAACAGGCGGGACAGGTAAGTGCCCGGTAAGTGCCAGGTAATTGCCTCCACTGTTACCTTAGCTGCGGGGATACACATCAGGTGTTTCCTGGTCTTAAAGGGGAACACGTGCATACATACATACATACATTAGGCACCTGAGCCACGCACCTGTCATCTCACTAAGCCTCAGGTGTTAGGTTACCAGAGAGAGAAATTACCATCACGATACCTCCTTTGTGTCGGACTCATTTTTTCTCCTTCCTTTGCGTTATCCCCTTTGTTATAATTACACATTTTCACTTCTAACTTAATTGGAGCTTTACCTGGACCTTGACCTTTTCCCATCTTTGTTATGTCCTTTTTTTCACTTCTAACTTAATTGGAACTTTACATACAGCTTTTTTTTTCCTTCCATTGCGTTATACTTATACTTCTAATCTTTTTTATAATTCATCATTTTACCTTCTAACTTAATTGAAACTTTACATATAGACATTTCCTTCTGCATTCGCACAGTAGTATCTAATAAAAATACTTCATCTCTAATAAATAATCTCTAAATAATTTATCTCTAATAAAATAGAGTTGCCCCCGACAGGATTCGAGCTCTGGACATCTAACTCACCACTCCAAGACACTAACCACTCGGCCACCGTCTCCCCAAAGAGGGCAATGTATTGCCTTAGAATAGTTACTTTACGAATTAAGTAACTTTAGCTTAGAATAAATAATACTGCCTCAGGAAGCCTTAGTAATCGGAATTGTAGTCTGCTTTGTATCTCAAAAAGTTTTAGAGAGAGAGAGAGAGAGAGAGAGAGAGAGAGAGAGAGAGAGAGAGAGAGAGAGAGAGAGAGAGAGAGAGAGAGAGAGAGAATGCTAGTGGGCAGGGCAGGTGTTAAGAGAGGGGAACAGGGCGATGGAAACTCATGCATACAGAACACCTAATTTGTGTATCTTGGTGGCGATCCAGCACACATCTTGTGTCTTCCTGCGTTGCCTCTACTGTGTGGACGCTGTCTTTTCTTCGTCTTCGCAGCGCACTTCTAAATCTACACATACTCACATACTTATAGCGGCATCTCTTGCACGCGGAATAGGAAATAACTTGTCATCCATCCTTCTGATATTGCCTCTCCATCAGCGTGTCGTGTTAGGAGGGCTAAGATACCTTCACTCCTACTTCAGTGATGAGAAACGAGCAGATCTCTCCTCCCGCCCCATACACAAAGTCTTCAGAGGAGTCTCAAGGAACCTCCTACAGATGCTCAAGTAAATTAATTTGGTTCTAGGGAAGAAGGAGGAACTGGCGACTGGCCCGGCGCTGGCCTCGCTTTGCTCAGGCTTTACCGTGGGGGTCAAAATTAATTTCCCCGAGCAGTACAAGTCGGGGGTTCGGCAGGTGAAATGGCTCGGGTAATTTTACCAACCAACGCGTAATTATTTAGGGCCCCAGAAGACGAGTTGGCATAGAGAGCAGGGAAGAACCGGAGACAGAAGCGAAGTTTAAGGAAGAATGATAACATGGAAGGAAGGAGAGAGACGCGTTTGGATTAGTCTGTTGTCTGGATGCTCTATGATTGTTGTTATTCTAATGCCAAGGAAACTCTGCACTTGGTGAATCAAAGTAAATCCAGCGGTTGTTTTGATTATGTGTGCGAGTCATGTAATTGTAGAGGGAATTAGTGACAAGGGTCGTTTGATGCGTGGACAAGTAATTGAGTGAAGGAGATAGGAAGGAAGAAGGGGGGAGGGGATATAGGAATGGAGGGAAGGGGGGTGGGATTCATATGTATGGTGGTTTTTGTCGTTAGAGTACGAATCTTTTTTTTCTTTTCATAAGACTCACCGACCAAGAATAACAAGTGTAACCTATAAAAGATAATCTGTTAAGTTGATGTCTTTAAAGTAGAAAAGAGCATAGGGTCTAGGTCATTCTAGGTTAAAATACCGGGACTTTTGCAGGGTGTTTTGATACTCCTCTCTTGAAGGACATAAGGTCACAGAAAATGAAAGAACAACACAAACAGTTTTTATCAGAGTTTGCAGTCTTTGTCCCTCAGAGTATGAGTCGAAATATTATTATATTCACTTACACATTCCATTTTCTGCTCACACGCTCCAGCTCCTCCCCGTTTTCATCCTGCCCTCGCTGCCTCTCCCGTCACAGTCGTCGTCATCATGCAGCTTTTCATCCTTCTCCTTCTCATCCTTGCTTCCCGTGGCTGTCCCTCCTGGCCTCCCTCCCTTCTGAATGGCCCATCAAGTGTCCTGTAATTACTCTCATTCATCTGTGTCCATCACCCTGATTCTTGCTGAAGATATCGCGCTAAAGTGTGATTTTTTGGGGTTTGTTCTCTTGGTGCCCGTTGACCGTATCGGTGGGTCATTAGGGCTGCTGGCTCGTGCATGTGTGTGAATGGCTGGGTGGGTTCGGGTGTTTGTACCCCGACCTCATATGCGTCTTAATCTAAAATTCCGCCATGTTTTCGCCGGTGCATTGTGGTACGTGATACTAATTACAAACCAATAATGAAGGAAGAAATTAGCGAAGGTCACTGGCTTGTCTTTGCTCTATTTTTGTTGTGTGTGTGTGTTTATGTTTGGGAATATACGAGGGGAGGTCGTTACTGTTTTCGTCTCTAATTCCATTTTTCTGATACTAATTCCATTTTCTTTTTCTTCTCATTTTTTACAAAGTGACAAATGGTCTTCCTCTTGTTACTCCTCGTCCTCCCTCTCCTCTCTTCAATCGTATCCCTGCATGCAGTGTTTTGCTAGCAGTGGTGTTTTTCTTGCACAGTTACTCTTTTTTTCTCCCACATTCGAGTCCTCCTCCTCAGTCCTCCTCCTCCTCCTCAGTCCTCCTCCTCCTCCTCCTCCTCCTCCTCAGTCCTCCTCCTCCTCCTCCTCCTCCTCCTCTCCTCCCCTCCTCCTCCTCCTCCTCCTCCTCCTCCTCCTCCTCCTCCTCCTTCTCCTCCTTCTCCTCCTCCTCCCCCTAACGATCACAACCTTCAACAAATTTCAGGTTCTTGGCGAAATGAAAGAAGACGTACACAAGACCAGATTGATCGGGGACTCAATTCTCCGAGGACAGCTGGTGGAGTTTTGTGGTAGGGTCACGAGTGACAAAAGGAAGCGCTTCTGTTTCCCAGGAGCCAGACTCGACGACATCACTGCAGCCTGCGATGACGTCACCAAGAACACTAATGATAACACTCTATGTCATTCATGCAGGAACAAACGACGTGTACAGTAGCGGATCTGAAGAAACACTGGACAAGTACAAGAAGTTGATCCGGAAATTCAAGACTAAAACTAATCATATCATTATTTCAGGAATTCTCCCAAGACTAGGTGTGTGCCGACGCTTTTACGATAAAGCGTTCAGCAAAAATAACCGGCTCAGGTCTCTTTGTGCACAGGAGAATGTAGACTTCGCAAACTTCAGGGATAATTTCTACGAGGACCCCATCCGGGTGAGGATTCCATCCTGTTTAGGGATGACGGACCCCACCTCAGCCCCTTTGGGCCACGCAAGATTGGGGACGTCTGCTAAATGATAAAGTTTCTCTTACAGATCAAAAAAGACGAGCGACGGCGGTAGCAGCATCACCTTAATCCCTTCTTACCCCACAGCAACGCTGGGTCACGTTCCGTTTCCGCAAATACTAATCAAAGTAACTTAATCAAGCGCCTGTTACAGTGGACCCTAGACACCCTGCTGTAAACCCTCACGCAAGGTTACCAAAACTACAAAGGGAACTTAAATTACTCTAAAACAAATGCCAGAAGCATTATTTTAAGCGTAACGAATATTAGCATACGTTGTCCCGAAACGCCAGATATCGTTAGTATCACTGAGAGTTGGGTCAACACAAAGAAAAAGTCTTATTGGCTAAAATAGCCATTCCAGGCTATAAGACATTCCTAAATTGTCGTACGCAAAAAGCAGGGGAGGTGTCATTCTTTACATCAAAAAAAATTTGCAAGCAATCGAAATCGATAAAGTAAATCAAGATCATTATGACTCAGTCTACGAAAAGATTAAGCTAAACGGTAAATTCCTAACTATTGGGACAATATATCGTCCTCCCAAATCAAATGCGGAAGTCGATTGCCTCCTCTATGACGAAATAAAGTCATTTGGGAACAATAATAACGATACAATTATATGTGGAGTTTTTAACCTACCTCGTATAAACTGGAATAATATTCTGCTGATAGAGAAGGTATGCGATGCTTGATGGTAAACGAAGTATATTAAATCAGATGGTCCGTGAGCCCTACAAGGGATAATAGTATCCTAGATTTAGTTTTCACTACCGACATTGATCGGGTTTGATTACTGCGATATAGGTGAACATTTGGCAAACAGTGATCCACAGGCTAATCAGATGCGGCATAAATGCAATGTAGACATCACAGAAAATCGGTTATTATTTCCCCATTATAATAAGCGGATTTCACGAAGATCAGCAGGGTACTAAGCGAAGTTGATTGGATTGACCTACTAAACGGTAATAATGCGGAAAACATGTGTATTTATTCAAAAAATAAACTCCAATCGGTGGTTGAAAAACATTTCCCATGGTAGGAAAACGTCTAAATAACATAAACAGACCAGTTGAAGGGACTAATGAGATTAAACAAATCATTGGAAAGAAGCGCCGAGCGTATAAAGTTTACAAGCGATCAAATGCGGACGGCGTTCTGAGATACCAATGACGTAAAACGACGTTGCAAGGGATTAATTAAGACTAAAAAGCGTGAGTATGAAGAAAAATTGAAAAGGGAAATCCAATCAAACCGAAAGGTTCTTTAAATACGTTCGAAGTAAGAAAAACGTCCAAAACTAGTATTGGGCCACTGAAAGATAAAAATAACATCTTGGTAAATGATAATAAGAGCATGGCAGTCGTACTCAATGCTTACTTTAATGCGGTATTTTTTAAAGAAGACGAAGCTCCTTACCAGAACCAGTAAACATGTATGCGGGACTCGAAAGGATAGATTGGAAATAGGAGAGATAACAGTAGACGAAGTATCAAAGTATTTGCAGAAACTTGACCTAGCAATCCTGGGGTGGAAAGAAATTTCGCCGCGATTACTTCGCGAATGTCACAGTCCCAAATTTTGCTTCCACTAAAGATTATCCTCAATAAATCGCTAATGGACAAAAATGGGTTTCCCAGTATGTGGAAATTAGCTAGTGTTACACCGATATTCAAGAAAGGGAGTAAGAGCCTCGCAAGTAATTATCGCCCAATTAGTCTAACGTCTGTGTTGTTAAACTATTTGAGAAAATTTGCGGGATAAAATAGTGTCTTTTCTCGATGAAAAAAACTCAATATTAAACTCGCAGCATGGATTTCGAAATAAGAGATCCTGCTTAACAAAAACCCACGGATTTTTGTAATGTCATTTATTCAAACTGGACGCTAAAATTCCCTCGTATGTAATATACCTTGATTTTCAGAAAGCCTTCGTACAGTTCCCATAAGCGACTTTTGACCAAGCTAAGGGCACATGGCTTGGAGAGCAACTATGTTCAGGATTGGCGATTGGCTTTCAAATCGTAAACAACGGGTAGTAATAAATGGCGAAAAATCTGATTGGTTAGATGTTACTAGTGGGGGGCCTCAGGGCTCGGTCTTGGGTCCCACTCTTTTTCTGATATATATCAACGATCTGGACTGCGGACTTGTATCTAAAATATCGAAATTTGCAGACGACAGCAAATTAGGCGGTAAAGCATATACTAGAGAAAACTGCGAACTCATACAAAGTGACCTCGACAAACTATCAGACTGGAGTGATAAATGGCTATTAAAATTCAATTCCGAGAAATGTAAAGTAATGCATATAGGCAACGATAACCTCAAATATAACTATCAAATGCAAAATAAATCGTTAACTGAAGTACAGCAGGAAAAGGATTTAGGTGTCATCATCAGTAATGATCTGAAAACCAGTCCGCATTGCCTAGCTGCCAGTAAAAAGGCGAATATGATGTTGGGCTTTATTAAGCGCAATTTTGAACACAAAACTCCGAAAGTAATGACACAATTATACAAGTCCTTGGTTAGGCCACACTTGGAATATGCCGTTCAATTCTGGTCGCCCTGTTTCGTAAAAGACCAAGCAAAATTGGAATCAGTGCAAAGAAGAGCAACCAAACAAATTCCATCTCTGCGAAATTCATCTTATGAAGAGAGACTGCGGAAACTTAATATGTTTTCCTTAAAGGATCGTAGAATCCGTGGGGACTTGATAGAAACCTTTAAGATCCTAAAAGGATTTGATGTCATTAATCAAGAGAACCTATTCAAGCTTTCAACTCAAGTGACAACAAGAAATAATGGTTTAAAACTAAACGGTAAACGTTGCATCACTGATCTCCGTAAAAATTATTTCAATGTGAGAGTCGTTGATCGATGGTACAAGTTACCAGCAAATGTTGTCGAAGCCAGCACAATAACTACATTTAAAAACAGGCTTGACGCGCACTGTAAAGTAAATGGGTATTGATAGTGCCCTGCGAATTCATATTTAGTCCCCCGGATCGATTAGTTGTAGTGGTAGTGGTAGTTGTAGTTAATATAATTCATACCCTATTTTTCTGCACTACGAAACTTCCTATCATGTTCCTATCATCTTCTTTTAAGGACATGGTATCATTTTCCAACTGTTTTCTTACAAGCAGTTAATAGTTAGTAGTATGTAGTTCAGCAGATACCCTCGTCATGGACCAATAGGTCTCCTGGTGTCTGTTATTCCTATGTAATCCTATGTAATCCTCCTCCTCCTCCTCCTCCTCCTCCTCCTCCTCCTCCTCCTCCTCCTCCTCCTCCTCCTCCTCCTCCTCCTCCTTCTCCTCCTCCTCCTCCTCCTAGTCTTATCGCTTCCAACACACCCGAGCTTTTCTCTCCCTTCTTCCTCCCGTTTCTTCTCTCCTAACCTCCTGACTTAATTGACTAAGCCCCCCAGACATCCATAAAACCTGGTAATTTGACTCACAAAGCTGCAGATTTGTGGATGCGTCATAGATATTTCATTGATTGCCGGTGTCCATTAGTTAGGTTCTGTATTCTCAGGTATATGTGTGGTGTATGGCGTGGTGTGTGGTGTGGCGTGGTGTGTGGTGTGGTGAGGGGCAGACAGACAGACAAACAGTGAGGTAGGCAATGAAGCAGGCAAGCATAGAAACAGACATAACATACCGTAGAAATAGATATAGGAAAGACAATTGGCTCATTTGTTAACTGCAACAAACCCAGAATTTTTTCCTTAAATGGAAAGCAAACACAAGCAAATAAGTACATATAGTTTGATAATCATCTATTATAATAATATAAGCGAAAGTGTGTCTGTCTGTCTGTCTGTCTGTGTGTGTGTGTGAGGTATAGGTTCCGCCCCCCGTGGCCCAATCACATCATATGGCACATTTTTGGAACCAGATCGACCAGGGGAAGGTTTTAAGCCCACTTATGAGATGTTCCGATCACTTTATTATTTTTTTTTTTTAGCAGCCTATTAGCGAGAATAGTGAAAAAAAAGTGTTTGCGAGAATTGAGGAAACCTTGATGTAGGGTGATGGGTAATGGGTGAGTGAATGGGTGGGGTGATGGGTAATGGGTGTGGGGTGATGGGTGAGTGAATGGGTGGGGGGTGATGGGTTGGGGGTGATGGGTGATGGATGAGGGAATAGGTGGGGGGTGATGGGTAATGGGTGAGTGAACGGGTGTGTGGTGATGGGTAATGGGTGAGTGAATGGGTGGGGGGTGATGGGTAATGGGTGAGTGAATGGGTGGGGTGTGATGGGTAATGGGTGAGTGAATGGGTAGGGGAATATATACATTTCTACATCCATGATTTCAGGAAAGTTAGAAGGGGCTATCTGGAGAGTCCGTGTTTGGTGGGCCGAAGCGTGGCCACCGAGATGATAAGGCCTGGTGGATCGCCCGTGACGTCACACCATAAGGATACCACCCGCTCCGCTCCCCGTACAAGTTTACCTACCTAATATAATGTTTATCAGTATAAAAGATATACTGTTATCTTCGGAAATGTTTGTTCTATAATATTATCAAATAAAAAACCGTAAAACACACAAAGAAAAGGCCATTATGAGACTTTCAAGAAATATGCATTAATTAAACTCTTCGCCATTTAATATTTTGCTCGCAAACATTTTACATGGAGAATATCAATAGAAGCGGATTTTAATTAGCTTTCCATTGATATATTTCGTTTAGTGATAAATGAATTAGCGGCATGCATAAATTAGCGTTAACTAGATATAAAAAATCATGAAATCGTATAATTTCGTACCTGATATATGTTTATCAATATAAAATATATACTGTTATCTTCGGAAATGTTTGTTCTATAATATTATCAAATAAAAAAACCGTAAAACACACTAAAGAAATGCCATTATGAGACTTTCAAGAAATATGCATGAACTTAAACTTTTCGCCATTTAATATTTTGTGCAAAAACTTTTTACATGGAGAATATCAATAGAAGCGAAATTTAATTAGCTTTCCATTGATATGTTTACTTTTCTGATAAATTAATTAGAAACATGCATAAATTAGCGTTAACTAAATAAATAACATCATGAAATCTGGGAAATTACCCGATTTCATGATGTTATTTATTTAGTTAACGCTAATTTGTGCATAGTTCTAATTTATTTATCAGAAGAAAAAAAAATATCAATGGAAAGCTAATTAAATTTCGCTTCTATTGATATTCTCCATGTAAAAAGTTTTTTCACAAAATATTAAATGGCGAAAAGTTTAAGTTCATGCATATTTCTTGAAAGTCTCATAATGGCATTTCTGTAATGTGTTTTACGGTTTTTTATTTGATAATATTATAAAACAAACATTTCCGAAGATAACAGTATATCTTTTATACTGATAAACATTATATTAGGTAGGTAAACTTGTACGGGGAGCGGAGCGGGTGGTATCCTTATGGTGTGACGTCACGGGCGATCCACCAGGCCTTGTCTCTCGGTGGTCTCGGCCGAAGGCCCACCAAACACAGGTGGTGGGCCGAAGGCCCACCAATAGCTCTCGTCAGGAGCTAGCCAAAAAGTCCGCCCGGAGGGCGGCTTTGCTGCTAGTAGTAAATAAAATTCATGTAATTGTGAATTGGCTGAAATAGGGATTGCTAATCATTGTAACTGAAAATTGACTCCGTATTCGTGTTCAGCATGCCCGAAAACTGCTAGGAACAGATATTCAAGCAAATCAATTTTCAAAAAATATTGCAAATTTTGCAAGCCCTTGCAAAATGTTCAA
>JACEEZ010009980.1:2500-28034 GCA_016584305.1 Chionoecetes opilio | reverse complement strand
GTTTTCTAACTCATAGCCAAACTTTTGAAGATCTCCTAAGCTGTCATGGTTATTAAACACTCATGGTTAGCCCCTTGATGCGCTCCCAAACTTCTGTAGGAGTATGTTGGAAGTATTGACGGGACCTGGAAAGCTACACGGCCCTCTGGAGTCAATAGACCAAACTTAGTGACGCGTATGACAGGTGCGAGAGTTTGGGAGTGTTTGAGGGAGTACCTGAAGAAGGAGAACGAGCGAGAGGGAATATTACACGACTTCTGACAACTTGAGGCTGCAGCTGTGACGTGGGGTCGATGGTAGGGACTCGTATTTGTATCGTACCTTGGATGATCTGCGGTACCTGGTGGTCTAAGGGAGGCTTTAAAAAGGGCAGGGATAGAAGCAGACAGGTATAGGGTGGCTTAGGTGGCTTACAAGAGCTTTATGGGGGTTGAGAGGTGGCTGGGTACATGATTCCCTCTCTTGGCGAAGGAACTGGGAACATCTTTGTGAGGTGAGTTCCGAGAAGCTGCCTTGACCTGTGAAAGGTTACATGGATGAGAGAGAGAGAGAGAGAGAGAGAGAGAGAGAGAGAGAGAGAGAGAGAGAGAGAGAGAGAGAGAGAGAGAGAGAGAGAGAGAGAGAGAGAGAGAGAGAGAGAGAGAGAGAGAGAGAGAGAGAGAGAGAGAGAGAGAGAGAGAGAGAGAGAGAGAGAGAGAGAGAGAGAGAGAGAGAGAGAGAGAGAGAGAGAGAGAGAGAGAGAGAGAGAGAGAGAGAGAGAGAGAGAGAGAGAGAGAGAGAGAGAGAGAGTGGAGGGGCGTAAGGAAAGAAGAGATCTCATTATTACCTTCAATTATCTAGCGAGTGAAGGTGAAGTGTCGTAAGGGGAACACAGTTCAGTCTAGCGTTGAAGGAGGATGAGTTGAGGCGTGGCCACCGAGATGATAAGGCCTGGTGGATCGCCCGTGACGTCACACCATAAGGATACAACCCGCTCCGCTCCCCGTACAAGTTTACCTACCTAATATAATGTTTATCAGTATAAAAGATATACTGTTATCTTCGGAAATGTTTGTTCTATAATATTATCAAATAAAAAACCGTAAAACACACAAAGAAAATGCCATTATGAGACTTTCAAGAAATATGCATTAACTTAAACTCTTCGATATTTAATATTTTGCTCGCAAACATTTTACATGGAGAATATCAAAAGAAGCGGAGTTTAATTAACTTTCCATTGATAAATTTCGTTTAGTGATAAATGAAATAGCGGCATGCATAAATTAGCGTTAACTAAATATAAAAAATCATGAAATTGGGTAATTTCCTACTTAATATATGTTTATCAGTATAAAATATATACTGTTATCTTTGGAAATGTTTGTTCTATAATATTATCAAATAAAAAAAACCGTAAAACACACTAAAAAAATGCCATTATGAGACTTTCAAGAAATATGCATGAACTTAAACTTTTCGCCATTTAATATTTTGTGAAATTTTTTTTACATGGAGAATATCAATAGAAGCGGAATTTAATTAGCTTTCCATTGATATATTTCTTTTTCTGATAAAGGAATTAGAACCATGCATAAATTAGCGTTAACTAAATAAATAACATCATGAAATCGGATAATTTACCCGATTTATTTAATAATTTATTTTAATTCCTTCTCCTCTAAAGCTTTGTGCTTCTCCCTCCAGTGAGGCGTGGAACTCCTTCTCAAGGCTGGATTACCTTTCCTGATGGAAATGTCCTCGAGGATGCTGCGGCGCGTTGCCAACAGCTCCTCTCTCTCCAGGAAGGTGCTGGGCATTGGGCTCGGTGCAGCCCGCCAGCCACGCGCACCACGTACTGATGTTATCTAAATTTCATAATGAATTTTAATCCCTCCGTCTCCTTGGTCGATGGATCCCCGAACAAGAACTACCGCGTGTATGTTTCACGGCTTCTTGTAGCTTCCTTATGTTCTAATGTCTGTTATGTATGTCTTATGTATGTTATTAGATGGATCCCCGGCGTGAGGAACTCCACCCTCTGTTTACTTGCTGGATGGTTCCTCCCCGGCGTGAGGAACTCAACCCTCTGTCTCCTTGGTCGATGGGTCCTCGCCTGGAGGAGTGTCACGGTCCCTCCACATGGACACCCGCCGCCACTTTGAGTTGACTTAAAACGTGATGGTATTGCGGGCATAGTCTAGCACGGCGTCGTACTTGAGCAGCGGGGCGAGGCCCATGATGAACTCGTGCTCGTGCATGGGGTCCCTCTCCAGCGGCGTGGCCAACAGGCGGCAGCCGGCGCCAATATCCAGTACGATGCTCTTGTGCATGCCGAGTGCCTCGCCGCTGCGCACCATCTCCTAGTGAAGATCACTCGACATGTGGATGCCCGGCGCCCCGGTGTCCACCAGCATCGTCATGGCCTCGGCTCTCGCGGTGTTCTCAGCTGCCTTCACCGTGAGCACGTTGAGGCCCTGATCTCGGGGCGTTTTCTTCACCTTGCGTCTCAGGCGTTCTGGCTTCCTCACGAAGAGGTCGCTGCCGTCGACCCCGAACACCTGCACCGCGTGGCCGCGCCGCAGGTGATTCACGTCCAGAATCACGTCAATGCGATTCGCCCCGGGTAAGACCAAGGCGGGAGTCTCCACCACCACGCCGCAGCCCAGGTCGATGGTGACGCTGTCCAGCTCCACCATGTGCAGCTTTCTGCGGCCATTCCATCCCTCACAGTTAACGGCCTCGGTCTCCTCCCGGCCGGTGATGAGGCCCAGCCGCTTGGCTGCGCTCCACGAGAACGTGGTATCGGTGGAGCCGCAGTCAAACAGCACGCTGCACTTCTTGCCGTTCACCTTGCCCGTCAAACAGCTCTCGTCGTTCAGGTACAGGCAAGGCAAATCGGCGCCGAGACGGGGCTTCTTGGCGGGCACCGAAGGAGGATCCAGCACGAGCTGGAGGGCCCCCGCCTCCTCGTTCCGCTCCCTCTTGCTCCGGCGCAGCTTGCAGGGTTCCGTCTTGCCGTAAATCCTCACGCGGTTGAGGCAGTCGGCGTCGCGGCCGGGGTGATGATCGAGCAGCCGTGGCTTCTTGGCGGCCACCACGGGAGGCTCCGGCACGAGCCGCAGAGTCCTCTCTTCCTCGCCCAGCTTCCGCTTCCTCAGTTTTCTTTCCTGGCTTCGGTACAGGCCGTCAGCGTCGAGGCCTGCGGGACGATCGCCCAGCCGGGGCTTCTTCGCGGGCCCGGAGGGTCCTGAGGCAGACTCAGTCTGTGTCTCGTTCATCTTCCTCTTCTTTAACATTGAATTTCCTTGTTCAATCATTGTCTCTCAGGCCAGAGACTTGTCACTGGTTTGTACAAAGGTCGCAGAACACCATACCCCGCAATATTAAGGATGATTTGTCTGTCATAAGTTAGGTTCCAAGCCATAGCTTGGGGGTTCGATCTGGTGAGGGGAGGCTGGAGTTAGGAAGAGTGGAACCCCGACCTTCATAGAGTCTATATTCTTGTCTATATACTCTATATACTAGTCCTTATTGACGCTGCAAAACACATTTTTTTTGTAGTCTAGGGTGGGGGGGAGGGAGGGTGGGGGGGAGGAGGGAGGCAGGATCTTGGAACCTTTAGGGTGGGGGGGAGGAGGGAGGCAAGGTGGAGTTAGAGAGATGGAGCGCGGAGAGACCACGGAGTACCATGAAGTAGCTATTATATTATAGTTGCTTATTATATTAATATAATATTATTATGATTACTAGCCGCAAAGCCGCCCTCCGGGCGGACTTTTTGGCTAGCTCCTGCGGAGGGCTATTGGTGGGCCTTCGACCCACCACCTGTGTTTGGTGGGCCTTCGGCCCACCAAACATGGACTCTCCAGATAGCCCCTTTTAACTTTCCTGAAATCAAGGATGTAGAAATGTATGTATTCCCCCCACCCATTCACTCACCCATTACCCATCACCCCCCACCCATTCACTCACCCATTACCCATCACCCCCCACCCATTCACTCACCCATTACCCATCACCCCCCACCCATTCACTCACCCATTACCCATCACCACACACCCATTCACTCACCCATTCATTACCCATCACCCCCCACCCATTCACTCACCCATTACCCATCACCCCCCACCCATTCACTCACCCATTACCCATCACCACACACCCATTCACTCACCCATTACCCATCACCCCCCACCTATTCCCTCACCCATCACCCATCACCCCCAACCCATCACCCCCCACCCATTCACTCACCCATCACCCCACACCCATTACCCATCACCCCACCCATTCACTCACCCATTATCCATCACCCTACATCAAGGCTTCCTCAATTCTCGCAACCCACTTTAGTTTTCACAATTCTCGCTAATAGGCTGCTAAAAAAAAAGAAAAAAAAAGTAATCGGATCATCTCATAAGTGGGCTTATGACCTTCCCCTGGTCAACCTGATTCCAAAAATGTGCCATATGAGGTGTTTGCGCCACGGGGGGCGGAACCTATACCACACACACACACAGACAGACAGACACACTTTCGCTTATATTATTATAGATATTTGATAAAAAATATATATAATTGGATGATATGTGTAATATATGGTAGATTAAAATAAAAAATAATAGCAAAAGGCTTACCCAAGTTGTTTCATTGGTTAAGATTAGGCCATGGAAAATATAAAAACTAAAATAGTTCACTAGGCCTTCAGTTGCATAGGCTCATTATGTGTAAAATCAAGACCGTTACAATAGTCAAATGGATGATGATTGATGCAAATTTTTTTTTTGCATATTAAGTCATCACTTACAATTAGTTATTTTTTCGTCGCATAATTGTTCTTGTTTATCAGTAGTGTGGTATAATTTTTCACAGAATAGTTTAGTTTTCCCTCTCTCTCCCTTCTCATCTTCCACTTTTCCTGTAACATTTATATGATAACCTCCAACATTGTACTCTCTTTCTTTCCTTGTCAATTAGGTTATTGTGCAGTTCTTTTAGTTTCCGCAAATAACTTAATTCCACTAAGTTATCCATTGTTCCACTAATTCTTCTGGGGTATCCTGGACAGCCTGCTCCGTGACCTCGAACAGCAGTCTTGATTTCACGGCATCCGGAACACAGGCAGCTTGAAGAGGGGATGGATTGCTGTGGCCATCAAAAAGTCCATTTGATCAAATAGGGAGAGTCACTATTGGGCAAGCAGCGTTCCATGGACGGTGCGCGTAACCGCGCAGGAATCGTGTACAAAATTGGGAATTTGCGGACATATTTGTTTTTCGGAATTACTTCCGCAAACGCAAATCCACAAACATTTACACTTCCGCACATCCGCAAATGAATTCGGACTTCCGCAATTTGCGTAAGTTGCGGGTTACGGAAGTGTTTGCGGAAGTGCCCACCTCTGACACACACACACACACACACACACACACACACACACACACACACACACACACACACACACACATACACACAGTTAGTTAGTTAATTTATTGACAAAGAATTTCCAATTATTAGATAATACAAAATACAAAAGATTAAAAAACACAAAATATTATACAAAAAACTATTCAGATCTATCATTTGTCCAAACAAAACAAAAATATCATTTTTTCCAAGTAGAAGGTAATACATATATTCTAAGCAGAAATTCTAAGCACTTCATGTACGTAATCACATAATTCACATACATATGTGTCCTCATTCAATAGGTTGATAATATTATAAAACGATAACATGTTGAACCTTACGCGGCAGTGAGCAGACAGGGGACAATCTATCAAAACATGTTGTTCTGTTTGCACCTGTTCACCATCACATTGACACACGCGTTGGTCAGCAGGTGTGCGACTCCACCTCCCTACTTCTATCTTAAGATTGTGAGACATAAGTCTGAGTCTGGTAAATGATTCACGTTTGTAGTCTTGGATGAATCTATCGGTTCGATACACTTGGTGCACTGTCATGGATGGGTTCAGGTCTGTGATATATGTTGTGAGCTTTGTTGCACCGGCTGCTCTTTCCTGCACATATCTCACAACACTATTTAATGGATCCATATTATTGTCCCAAACAGCTGATCTTTCTATGAACCGGAAACCAGGTGTATTCGCTTGACTGCAAAGATTGTATACAAAGTGGTAAGGTTGGTCCATGTCTATGTCTGCATGTTTCCTTTGGATATACTTAAAACTTTTATTTTCAACTAGGTGTTGCACTGGGGGAATACCGGCTTCTATCATACATAGATTCATGCTATTATTTTTCCGTACACCAAGCAGACATTTCACTAATTTATTATATTGTTTTTCCAGTCCTTTCGTTTTCTTTGTTAACCACGACTCCGAGCTATACAATAATGAACTCATCACTGCTGCTCTTTCTTATATACATATGGCATCTGAGTGTTGCTTGCACAGAAAATGGAGAATTTGTTCACTACTGCTTCACTTGCAGCTTCATGCAGTCTCACGATATCGTCCATCTTGGCAGAATCAGTGAACCATGCCCCAAGGTACAAGTACTTAGAGGCATAGCTCACGCTCACTCCTTCACTCAACAAACACTGTCTATCATAGTCCTCTCCATTAATAACAAAAAAAACTTTGTCTTATTTTCATTAATGAAATACACTCTCCCTACAAAAGTGACATATAACCTCAAGCTTCTTCACACACATCTCACGACTTGTAGCAAATATCACAGCATCGTCCATCAACAGTAACGTGTGCAAACTACCTAAAAATCCATCCGTTGCCACTGCTCTTTTCAACATCTGTACCATCTGATCAATGTATAGGACAAACAATAAGCAGCTGGAAGGAGCCCCCTGACGAACCCCCACCCCCCCCCACCCCCCATACACACACACACACACTGTCTCATTCAATGTAACTTAGTTAAAATATAGGTTTCCTTTCATCAGTTCTATTACAATTAAGTTAGAACTTAAGACACAGCCACATACTATTACAACTACATATTACAACTTAATAACAACCACATATAATATTACTTAATATCAGCCACATATTACAACTTACTAATACTTAATTAATGTTATTAATACTTAATAACAGCCACATATTACAACTTTAGTTACAGCCACATAATTATATTTAAACTATTCTTCTTCATTACCGTAACACTCCTTATATTCTCATTTTCTATATCATTCTTAATTTCTTGCATCCATCGCATCTCAGACAACAATTAGGGATTATAGTTTCAGTGTTTTGATCTTTGTTGTCATATCAGACTTGCATCCAAATTAATTGTATGTGACATTACGAGTATAATTAAACTCGTTCCTATTATAATACTTGCTTTGTTTTTCTCAGAACGAGCTCTTTAAATTATATATCGGATAGGATATTAGCTTTGCTCTGTTGGAAAAGTCTAGAGTAGAGGACTATATCCAATATCCAATTTCATTCGTGAAGCGAAATATGGCTTCTTCCGTTTTGAAATAGTTTAACTGTTTTATCTTGTTTTCTGTCATATATTGAGCATTGTAACCACAAATAGTGTTTCCTTTTTAGCTACTCATATTTTAGTGGCCTTACTAAACTATTCCTTCTCGTTTTTCTTTGTCTACAAAACAATATCATGTTCTTTATCATGTAGTACATATCGAAATCCTTAGAATAATTGCTTCAGAGGCTTGCTCCTCAGCCAGGGTTCATACTAACGCATTGTTCTTCTTGAAAAAAACTGACAATTATTTTAGAATACAGCTTAAATTCGTTCACTAAATGCATGATTCTCATTACTTCGAATCTCTTCAAGTCCTCTACTACCTTAATTGAACGTGCACTGACTTAACATTATAAAATAAACACAATTATTTTACTAGAAAACCCCCATAAAATCTATAAATTTCATGGGAATACCTCACTTGTCTTCATCAACATTCGTATGGAAACATGACCCTCCTATGGCGATCTGTAGACCATGTAAACTCTCCATATCACTTAGAAGCTACTCATCTCTTTCGAATGTAAACTTATGCATGGGAAAAAAATACCAGATTTTTCCTCAGCCTAGTCATTAAGCGTTCACCAGATTTATGAATGGCTTGGCGAAACCTTTGAACACTTACTATCATTTGAATGACTACTATTGCATTTCACATCCGTTCTGATACAAGCTTCTTGGCGTTTTTTCATGTTGCTCCATAATGCTAATAAAATCAATACCATAGGCAACTATATAACTAATCCAATGACTAGGGAAGAGGACCGCAATCATATGCCCAACATATCTTAATTATGATAACGGATCCAACAGCCTTCAGCCCAACGGTCGTAATGATTATATTGGCATGTAAAAAACTGCTCTTCATGGGTGGAAAGTGCTGCAACACCATCCCCACAAACCTTTTCACCACATCGTTTTTCTTATCTTACATCTATTCAACCCTATCAGCCCCACCGCAATGTACTCGTACCCTTCCCCTTTGTCATTATATTCGACCTTCTCATCGTTCTTGTCGCTCCTTTCATCATGCACACTTGACTCTCACATTCAGCACAGCTTCCCTTTGAAACACTATCCACGCCAGGTAACAGTAGCCGCGGCGTGTCCTGTGTCGTGCTGCAGCCACACGCTTATCACTCAGTGTCTGCCGAATCACGCAGTGTTGCAGGCCATCAGGTATGAACTTTAAATAAACAATCATCTCAGCGAGGGTTGTCAACAGCTCGTCTTTCACTCCAAGCTGTCAGCGCCCTCTTACCCTCACTGTAATTTTGATGCGGCTTTGATAACCTCTCGTTTATGCACTTCGTTCCAGTTCGCAGGCAACACCTTCCTTGACCGTGTGCATTCGTGGTGCAAAGGGAGACATGTCGCGGAAAAGGATGTTTTATGTTTAAAACGTGTGTGTGTGTGTGTGTGTGTGTGTGTATGTGTGTGTGTGTGTTGTGTGTGTGTGTGTGTGTGTGTGTGTGTGTGTGTGTGTGTGTGTGTGTGTGTGTGTGTGTGTGTGTGTGTGTGTGTGTGTGCGTGTGTGCGTGCGTGTGTTTGTGTATTCATTTAGTTGTATTTTACAGGGCCAGAGCAATGCTCGTGTGGCCCCGTCTCCATATCAAAATTTTTATCATTCATCCATAGCGGTTAGTGTTGGCCGAAGCCACCACCCCGGGAGGGGGGTCACAAACCCCCGGCTGACACCCGGTACCCATTCCCTGCTGGGTGGACAGGGGCTGGGGTTTTAAGGAAACAGCCCATATGTTTCCGCTCCGCCCGGGGATCGAACCCGGGACTTCTCGGTTGTGAACCGAGCGTGCTAACCACTACACTACGGAGTACCCCTGTGTGTGTGTGTGTGTGTGTGTGTGTGTGTGTGTGTGTGTGTGTGTGTGTGTGTGTGTGTGTGTGTGTGTGTGTGTGCAGGGGTTGCGTGTGTGTAGGTTGGTGTGCCACTTTGAGATACATTTTCCACTAATATTTATTATAGAATGTATCAAATAATTCGTACAAACACATCATGAGCAGCGTAAATAAAGAAACTACTTAATTCCTCTACAACTAATCGATGATTTGGTGCCTAACTCTGCACGGCATTAAGGGAAGGCTTGGATGCCACAGATTTTGTTTAAAATATATTAGTGACGAGATTTACCGGCTGCAAATATTTCAGCAGAACACTCAAACAAAGAAGTGTGCAAAAACTATATTTAAAAAAAAAATAAAGTTCACCACACGAAGACAAAAGGTTTCCTGTCTTATCACACACACAGTTGTACCCAAGTGGCCGTCTGTGGCGTCAGTCCTCCACGATACGGCACGGCAGGACATAAAAAGAGTCTTTCCATCACAGAAAGCCTGATCGCGTGTCAAAGCCAAAGTTGAGGTGCGTTTATATGCTAGGCGATGCCCACAAAGCTACACGTTAGGCTGCCTCCCCACGCCCGCTGAATGACATGCAGGGCTGTCATATATAGAGGCTGATGTCTGATATAGGGTGATGTCTGATATATATATAGGCTGATAATGATAGGCTCTTGTCATATCATACTTGTCATAGTTTGGCTCTCTGACAGCGCTCCGTGATTAGACTCTTGATAAAATATAGATTTTTCCATTTTAGTGGGTGGGTGCGTGGGTGGGTGGGTGGGTGTGAATGGGCGCGATTCCCATTTGCCGTTCCACCTATAAATTTTCATGAGACTTTGTTATCAAGGGTATAAATTAAATATGAAATGCATAATCGGAAATCAATAAATTTCATGGCAGAGTTTGCCATTGCATATTAATGATTATTCCAATAAGAGCAATAACGAACCAAATGATAAACACGAAAACGATGAAAAGCAGCGATGGGAATAATGATGATGATAGAAATATTAATGATAATATTAATAAGAAATAATTTCGTAATACAATCATATTATAATGATAATGATTATAATAATAAAATTGATAATGATAATAGAAAGTAATAATGATAATAATAATAAAAAAATAATAATAATAGTAACATTAATGTTAGTAACAATAATGATATTACAATAGTAATAAGTAAAATATTAACAACAAATAATAACGAAAGTAATTGATAATGAGAAATATCAATAATAGCATCATTATCATTTTTCTAATTACCATAATTAATATCAATAGTCACTATAGTGATAGAGGTACAAATCCAATTATAATTTTCATTTTCATTAGCAAAGCGTCTAGGCGTTGGGTTGGTGACATTCAGAAAACAGACTCCAGATAAGAAGAAAACATACACACATACACAAGCACACACACACACAAAGCTAATTGCAATACTAATTAGAGCTACGAGGTGAAAGAAATGTCAACTTATGTTCACATAAGCATCAATGATATCCTACTGGTCTTCGTGTAGCACTGACTTAATTCTGGAAAGTCAAATCTATCTTATAAAATAACATAATCCAAGATACAATGGTGCGTTATATAATAGAAAGAGAAACAAGAACAGACGCAAGCGTATCAATAATGACACAAGACCTCCACTCCATCTCATAAGAACATAAGAAAATTAGGAAGCTACAAGAGGCCGCGAGACCTACACGTGGTAGTTCCTGTTAATTAACACTACCTACATCCACCTTTCATCCCCATCCATGAATCTATTCAGCCTCCTTTCAAAGCTCCCTATTGACTCCGGACTGACCACCTGACGACTGAGTCCATTCCAATCATTTACCATCCTATTTGTGAACCAGTTTTTCCCTATTTCCTTTTTAAATTACGCTTTTTCCGCTTGAATCCGTTACTTCTTGCTCTCAATCTCGTTGCTGCGGCGCGTTCAGTGCACCACTCATGGGCAAGGCAGCTGGACCACTACTAAAAAATATATAACGAAAGTAATCATCTATATTGCTTACATGACTTCCCTCTCACCGCACAAGGATGGCGGTAATCAAGAAAGAAATTATATTATCTCCTTTACGCCCAGATTTTTCCTTTGCTATAGAAAATTGTATGATGTCGAGCCATAAATTTACGAAAAATAACTGAATATACTTCATTAGCTAGTGAAGAAGGATACTAAACAGGTCATATCTATAAATCATTGCATATATTCATTAAAATCGTCTTATTTTACCCAAATTACAATGGAAATTACGTTTTGGGCCTCAAGGGGTTAAGGAAAAGGTAATCTCAAAATATCTACTTATAAAATATTAGCTTCCTGTACTGTTATGTGTGTTTAGTTTTTTGCTCTCCTACCTCGTCCACGGCAATTTAACAACATTTTTACGACACGCTTCCAATACGGCAACAAATATTTAACGCCAATAAAATATTGATTTACGTTCCATTGGTAATTTCCTTCTCTATTTTCTGTCTCGGTCTACTAGCTCATCTGTCCCTCAGTCTACCTGTCTTTCTACCGGTATTTTTTATCTATATATGTGTTAACCTATTTCTCTCTCTCAATAAAAAACGTAAAAAATAAACAAAAAAAGTGAGCCAGATGTCTTCCCAGTCGTCCTCCTTTTTTTCCTCTTAAAGGGGCAAGCCTTGACAGAGAGAGAGAGAGAGAGAGAGAGAGAGAGAGAGAGAGAGAGAGAGAGAGAGAGAGAGAGAGAGAGAGAGAGAGAGAGAGAGAGAGAGAGAGAGAGAGAGAGAGAGAGAGAGAGAGAGAGAGAGAGAGAGAGAGAGAGAGAGAGAGAGAGAGAGAGAGAGAGAGAGAGAGAGAGAGAGAGGAGAGAGAGAGAGAGAGAGAGAGAGGAGAGAGAGAGAGAGAGAGAGAGAGAGAGAGAGAGAGAGAGAGAGAGAGAGAGAGAGAGGAGAGAGAGAGAGAGAGAGAGAGAGAGAGAGAGAGAGAGAGAGAGAGAGAGAGAGAGAGAGAGAGAGAGAGAGAGAGAGAGAGAGAGAGAGAAAGAGAAAGAGAAAGAGAAAGAGAGAGGGAGACAGAGATAATCAAGTTATACTATCATTGATATAAATGATGATCGTGATGAAAATGATATTATTAATGATAATAATAATAATCTTACTAGAATTCACCGAATGTCTGCCCGTCTGTCTGTAGAGCTAAGGCTCCGCCATTTCAGTCCCAATTTCAATCAAACTTCAAGAAAGGTTAAAGTCATCCCTCAGATGGCTTTAAACTATATTTGGGCAGGTTTATTAAATTTCTTCACCAGTAGAAAAAGAAAAAGAAATATTTTTGCGCGAGTAGCAGAATGCCATTTGGCACATAAAGTGACCCAAATATTTCAGAGTATCATAATATATAATACGGGTAAAATATTAATAACGAGTGAACATATTATAACAAAGAGGCGACAGAAAAAGAGAGAGAGAGAGAGAGAGAGAGAGAGAGAGAGAGAGAGAGAGAGAGAGAGAGAGAGAGAGAGAGAGAGAGAGAGAGAGAAGAGAGAAGAGAGAGAGGAGAGAGAGAGAGAGAGAGAGAGAGAGAGAGAGAGAGGAGAGAGAGAGAGAGAGAGGAGAGAGAGAGAGAGAGAGAGAGAGAGAGAGAGAGAGAGAGAGAGAGAGAGAGAGAGAGAGAGAGAGAGAGAGAGAGAGAGAGAGAGAGAGAGAGAGAGAGAGAGAGAGAGAGAGAGAGAGAGAGAGAGAGAGAGAGAGAGAGAGAGAGAGAGAGGGAGAGAGAGAGAGAGAGAGAGAAAGAGAGAGAGAGAGAGAGAGAGGGAGAGAGTCATAAACATGGTGTTACGTGTACAAAGCGATTTGGATTACCTTTCGGAGTATCATACTTATTACGGGTAACTTCTGGTATTAATATTAATAATAGCGATAATAAAAATAAAAATAATGAAAATAATAGTAATAGTAATAACAATAAAAATAACAATAACTATGATAATAATGATAAAAATATCAATAACAATATGGCAAACTGTTAGTAAACTTGCCATGTTACAGACAAATTCATTTCCCCCTCCTTGTCTTCCTCCACCTTTTCTTCATCTCCTTCTCCTCCTCGTCGTCTTCTCCTCCTCGTCGTCTTCTCCTCCTCGTCGTCTTCTCCTCCTCGTCGTCTTCTCCTCCTCGTCTCTTTCTCCTCCTCCTCCTGGTTCTCAGCTCAGCCTCTCTGAAGTGTATGCAAATGAAGATTGATGGCTGCGAGAACTGTGCCAGCGTGAGCAGCGCCTAACTCACACACACACACACACACACACTTTCGCTTATATTATTATAGATACTATGAATAATCTTCAACAATATACCATTAATACCATCCCTAACAAGTTTATACCATAAACCTTCTCTCCACACCATATCAAATGCCTTTTTGTAGTCTACAAACAAACAAAACAATTTTCTCTTCTTCCACTTAAACAAGTCAATAACACATTTGAGCAAAAACATGTGGTCCAGGGTAGAATATTCCTGCCTAAAACCTGCCTGCGTCTCATTAATTATATGATTAGTCTCAGTATATTGTTTAAGGCGATCGTTCAGAATGGATGTAAATAATTTTCCCAAACGGCTTAACAAAGTAATTCCCCTGTAATTGTTCGTGTCGTTAGCGTCTCCCTTGTTCTTGTATAACGGCACTATTACCCCAGTCGCCCACTCTGATGGAAAAACACCCGTATCCAATATCTTATTGAATAGTTTGACGTATAAGGGACACAGTAATTCTTGCGTGCATTTAATGTATTCATTAATTATATTATCAACGCCATGAGATTTATTATTTTTTAGCTTACTTATGCATCTTTTTATCTCATCAGAAGTGATAGCACTATTAAAAAATGGCGAGTTGTTCTCACCAATGATTTCATAGTTAATGTCCTCGTTATTATAGTCGTCATCATCGGTAAATAGCAATCTAAAATGGTCGTAAAATTCGTCAAGTATAATCTTGCTCTCTTTGTTACTTTGATCACCTTTTAATATTTTCCAATATAACTTTGGATCTTTACTTTTGACTTCTCTTAGTTGTTTTATTATATTGAGATTTTCTTTATTCTTCGCCCTTGTTATTTCTTATTACAAACTGGAATGTAGAAATGACAAAAAAAAAAAAAAAAAAAAACGCGCATGCATTTCACTGGCCTAATATGGAACTGTACTAAAATGACACACACAAAAAACATATAATGCAACAAAATAATTGAAGCAGCGACAAAATTGGAGGCGAGGCAAGTGGGTCAGTGAATGTCGGATGTCCAGCTGACTGTCGGGGTTTTAAAAAAAATGACCCCGACACATATCAAGGGTCTGGTTTTGTGCTACCAGGATATTGCTTCTTGTAGGGAGGGAGGAGGAGGAGGAGGAGGAGGAGGAGGAGGAGGAGGAGGAGGAGGAATACAAAGGAATACAAAGGAAACACAAACAGCAACAGACCGATAGGTCCTTACAAGGCTGTTTGCTTTAACTACACTACACTAACTAGATAATAAGAGAGAAAGGATAGGAAGTAGAAGGCTCCTCCCCACCCACCCATCCCTCCAGCCGAAGCTGGCCGGAAAAGAAGTGATACCATGCAATATAGAAAAACTGCATGGAATTTGTGAGGAAAGTTGAAAGCTGTAATCTATGGCTAACTACTACTAGTTTGTGGGGGTAGGTTTAGTGCTTGATAGATAGGTCATGTTATGTGTGTTTTGTAATGGTGTGAACACAGTGTGGAGGTTCAAGGGTGTTGCGGCAGCCTTGCCTGGTGCTTTTTTGGGAGGCAGCAGTCAATCAGGCCCCAGTTCCGTTCAATCCACTGCGGATTGTGTACTTTCCATGTAGGACGCCGTACACTTGAATGCCTCCTGCAGCAGTGACCCCTGGTACCTTAAATCCCGATGGTGGTCACTAACTGTCAGGACCCTAACTGAACCACAGCCCGTCACAGGTCGAGAGTAGTAGTGGTAACCGTTAACTCGGGGCTATCTGTGTGTGTTATGAGGTCTAATGTAGTGTTGGTGTAGGCTCAGTGTGGAAGTTCAAGGGTGGTGCGGCAGCCTTGCCTGGCGCTTTCTTGGGAGGCAGCAGTCAATCAAGCCCCAGCTCCGTTTCAATCCACTGCGGTAGTGCACTTTCCAAGTAGGACGCCGTGCACTTCAATGCCCCCTGCAGCAGTGACCCCTGGTATATAAATCCCGAAGGAGGAGGAGGAGGAGGAGGAGGAGGAGGAGAGAAGTGACTAGAAGAGAAGAGATGAGAGATAATTATAAAAGGAAAGAGAGTAGGATAGGTAGATAGTAGTAGATAGGATAGGAAAACTGGATCACTATAGAGAAGATGTATTAAAAGGTGGGAATAACGCAATAATAAAACGAATAATGAAAAGAACAAAATAATCAAATGTAAATCGTTCAATGAAATGCTAAAATAATGAAAATAAAAGATGGTATTACGAATAATAAAACATGGAAATAATCACAATGAGGTCAGGCTCGTCACGTCAACTGAGCGGGTTTTATGTTACTTTTTTTTTTTTCCCTTGGCCAGTCCTTTGTGATAATTATTTAACATTTTTATCCTGGTTGGTTAATAATGTGTTCCCTGTGTGGCTATGGTGCTTACGTGACGGTGTTGCCCGGCCTTAGGGGGACAGCGAGGCCCTGGTACTCACCTGGGAAGATGGAAAAATATGGTGTTAGTTGTGAGGTGGTGAGGACAGGTGGGTGGATGCAATGATGGTGATGATGATGATGATGGTGATGTAGATTATGATGTATACGTAAACTATGGAAACTTAACAGGGTTTGATTAATGTGATCAGCTCGTGGTCTATAAGTTAACCACCGGCTCCACCTCCACCACCTATATACATACTGCACCAAGAACCCCCCCTCCTGCCGCCTGCCTCACCACACCCCCCGTGGGAGGCCCCACGGTGGAGGTCACCACCACCGTCTTGCCGGTCAGCCAGGCGCCGTGCACCCGGGTGCAGGACTGAGGGCATTTAAGCCATTTCAAAAGTTTTTATTTGTATGTGTTCACACAGTCATCTTGTCGAGAGCTGCTTGGTATGGGAAAGGAGCCTGCATGGGAACTCGCGCGTGGTGACCCACGGGAGTGGCGTCGTAGGGTGGGCGAGGCGACGCGCCCCCCGGCGTATGCCCCCAATGATTGATTGATTGACACAGTCATCAGTATTTAATGTTTTAAACAGACTCCATCAGGATGCCCCTCCCCACCCCCCTTCCCCTCCGCCATGTCCTGCCTCGCGAGGAAACAGTTCGGTCATATACATGCGACGCCTCAAGCAACACAAATAGATTTCCAGCACCATTTCGGAGAGAAACCTGTATTCATGAAAATTACGTTTGCTTATGCTGATATACCTATTTCCAAAATTTAGTTGAACATAAGAAACATTACATGTATTCGTATATTTACTTTCCACGGAAAAATTCATAAATGAGAAACATTTTCATTTAAAATTACTCTCCCATAAGCAAAGCCGATATGTGTAAGCAAGGATTTTACCCAGAAATTCTTGCTCACGGAAACCGAGGCCGCCGCGATCATGGAGATGCTGATGGAAACATTTCCTGTGTAATAACCGATTTGGGGAATGGAGTGAAAAAACTTCCCGCATCATCATTAAACCCGCTGACTTTCTTGGCTCTTTACCTCCTGCAGGAGCCGCGCGGCCTGTCTCCTGGCACACCCATTAATCAAGCCGCTGTTCCTGAGGTCTTGGTGCATCATTCTTTTATCAACGCTTATGATTTGCTATTCCTTTCCATGTGTGTAGTGCTGATTTTGTCAACGTAAGATTGGTCTGTCCTCATTCCAATATCATTCCATCAAGTGGAATGCATTTCTTTCTCTTCGCTTGGATCTAAGCGTCCAAACACATTTCCAATCCAATCCAATCTCTTAATCACCAGACCAAAGAAGGTCACCACGCCGGCATCTCCTTCAAGTCTATACCGAGGCCAGGTAGATCAATCTTTGGGTGGCTCTGCAGTAATCTCGAGAGTGCCATCGCTCACCCTCTGCCTCGGAGGCGTCAAAGAAAAAGCTGAGGTGATATTCCTGCACCGGCACAACTATTAAAACACCAGACGTTAATTCCACTCAAACCATCACTGAATTACCATGACACATTCTACAGTCATTATCATTATTACTATTATCACCATCATCAATTAAGAGGTTGTTTGGCCACACACATCACTCCAAGGTGTGTGGAAACCTACCGTCGAGACGTTCCTAAAAACACAAGGCAAGATAGATCACCGCTCGGCTATCCTCATCATGACTCCTCTGCTCTCCTCTACAAAAAATCACAACTACAAAAAAATAAAATTATTATCATCATTATTATTATTATTATTATTATTCTACCTTCAGCTTCTGTATCTATCATTCTGTCCTCACTCTTTGACACACTTTCTTTGCCTGATAATTGCTCCCTCATATCTTCCCCTCACTTCCCTCATCACCGCTCGGCCATGCTCAGTATACGAGTTCTCTGCTATCATCCGCATAAGGTCGTCTTGGACAGATACAAGCCTGGGGGAAAGATCGAATTCAATAACAGGCTTTGATTTGGTCTCGAGACAGTCTTTCTTTAGTTTTTCAAGTGATTCCAGTTACCTCAGTGACGGTCTACGATTCAACAAAGGAACTGTTATCAAAGGCATCGGTGCGCCTATTCATGTCAGTGTTTGGCATTCGTTTTATGAACCATGAGGCGACGCGGGGAACACAAGGACGAGAAGATGGATCGTATTGTTTGTTCTTGTCAAGTGTCCAAAATGTTAAAATGCGATGGAAAACACCAATTTGTTTACCATTATTTGGAGTCTAGTCGAGAGAGAGAGAGAGAGAGAGAGAGAGAGAGAGAGAGAGAGAGAAGAGAGAGAGAGAGAGAGGAGATAGAGAGAGAGGGGAGAGAGAGAGAGAGAAAAGAGAGGGGAGAGAGAGAGAGGAGAGAGAGAGAGAGAGAGAGAGAGAGAGAGAGGAGAGAGGAGAGAGAGAGAGAGAGAGGAGAGAGAGAGAGAGAGAGAGAGAGAGAGAGAGAGAGAGAGAGAGAGAGAGAGAGAGAGAGAGAGAGAGAGAGAGATCCTTGCTTTAACATTCTGCAGAAGGCACCTGTGGAGGGTGTGGGCCGCAAAGTGTTGCCTCAAGTTAAGCAATCTGTCACAAAAATAAAATACACCTGTAAGTGTGGTTGTATTCCTGAGGGATTCAGTATTTTGTTTATGTCTTTGAAGGAAAGTGCCTCGGAGAGTGTTCAATGGGTTACTTGCGGGGTTAAGGTGCACGCATGGCACTTGTATTCTCTTACTGTCTTCTTTATAGGGACTGGCAACTAGGCGGGCTTTGTGTTACCTCTCTTTTGGTGTGCCCTTGGCCAGTTCTTTGAGATGTAAAAAAAAAAAAATAATAATAAATAAAAAAAAAAAATTAAAAAAGTTATAATAGCGGGGATTATCCGTCACAGGAATCCAATCTGAAGAGTTAAGGACGCCCAAGTGACCCCATCGAATGACCCATACAAGAGGAATCTATTAACCCCTTGAGGCCCAGAACGTAATTTCCATTGTAATTTGGGTACCATAAGACGATTTTTAATGAATATATGCAACATTTTACAGCTATAGACCTGTTTAGTATCCTTGTCCACTATCTAATTTGGTATATTTAGCTACTTTTCGTAATTTTATGGCTAACAACAGACGATTTTACATAGGAAAGGAAAAATCTGGGCATGAAGGGATTAAAAGGCAATATATTACATAGACACTGGAGAGGTATGACATGCAAGTTGTTGTTTTTTTACATCATAAGGGACTGGCCAAGGAACAAATTTACCAAAACCTGATATCTGCCAGGCTCTATAAATCAGACAGTAAGAGTTTAACCCAATAAATAAGATGATGTTGAAACTTTTTGAGACACTCCACGCTCTAACGTCCGAATCTTGATAATGGTGTGAGTTGTTTGGCAGACATTTATTTGACCGTTTCTTTCTTGATAAAAAAAAAGCAAATATAATACAATGGCGTGTGAATGAGGAAAATGTCATAAAATAAACATAAAGGTAAGGACACGGTGACTGACGTAAATGAGAAAACAAATTGGAATATACAAAGTTTTGGCAGCTGAAAAAAAATTACCAAAGCCTTCCGTGACCCCCCGGCCCGGACGTTTCCCCCACGTACTGTAATTGCTTCCATGTTAAAAATTTGTCAGAGAAAAAAATACAGCTTTAAACATTTTTTTTTTTGTCGCTTTTTTTTAGTATTTCCCCACAAAAACCCAAAGTGGCGAGAAATTACAATCCAACAATCTCAACCCCCGTATTAAACCACACTTTGAGGCCCATAGAGCCACATAGCCTCGATAATACACCCCAACCCCCTCCCTAAAACCATAAAAAAGGGGGTTAAAAGAGACCCGTCCACACCCCGGAGAGGTGAGCCCCCGCATGCCCAATATAAAGAAATCAACACATGTTTTTCTCGTGACAAATCGGTGCGACCATCAGGGTCGGGCCCCTATAGTCGAACAGTCACTTTCAACCCCTTCAATACTCCTCTCTCTTTTCCTCCGGTTCACCTCCTCTCTCCTCTCTCTCTCTCTCTCTCCTCTCCTCCCTCTCTTTCCTTCCCTCGTCCTCTCTCCCCTTCCTCTCCCCCATTCTCTCTCTCTCCCCTTTCCTCTTTTCCTCCTCTCTCTCTCTCTTCTTCTCTCTCCCCTTTTCTCTCTCCTCTCTCTCTCTCTCCCCCCTCTCTCTCTCTCTCTCTCCTCCTCTCTCTCTCTCCTCTCTCTCTCTCCTCCCCTTTCTCCCCCTCTCTCTCTCTTTTCTGTGTTGTGGTTGTTAAGGGCCCGGAGGATAACCACGGGGGTTTTGGGAAAAGGGAGGAAAGGTGGAAATGATGCATTGGGGAAAAAATGATTTTCCCATTTTTTCAGATCCCCCTTATCTTTTATGGTTTTTTCTCTCTCTTTTATCTCTCTCTCCCTTTTCCCCCCGGCCCCCTTCTCCCCTCTCTCCCCTTCCCCTCCCCCCTTCCCCCTCCTCTCTCTCTCCCCCGCCCTTCCCCCCTTCTCTCTCTCTTTTCCATCCCCCTTTCTCTCCCCTTCTCACCCTTCTCTCCCCCTTTCTCCCCCTCTCTCTCCCTTTTCCCCTTCCCCGCTCCTCTCCCCCTCTCTCTCCTTTTCTCTCTCCCCTCTCTTTTTCCTCTCTCTCTCCCCTTCCTCTTCCTGATGTACCCATAAATCACGGGGGGAGGAAAAATTTAAAATCCCCGGGTTGAAATATTACAGCAAAACTCAAATTTAAATCAAAAAACCACATAAAACGCACACCCTCAGCTTCAAACCGAGGAAAAGTTATTATACCCCCAAAGGGCTGCCCCGGGGCCCCTCGGTGTTTCCTCTCCGTCAAATTAAAAAACCCTTTTGAGCCTGGGGGGGTTGACAAATTGTTCCCCCGGGCACTGGGCCTAGTGGGGAACCATCCGGGTTACCATTTAAATCTTCCCCAAATTTTCCCCCCGGAAACCCATTTTATAAACCCCGAAAGGGGGGAAACCCCCTGTTTGGGGATGGCCGCTGCCCTTCCCCTGACCCAGATTCAAACCCCGGGGCCCCCGCAGTTTCGTGGGAAAGCGCGCTGGGCCCTACACCACGGGGGGAAATTCGGGTGACGTTGTTAATAGTGAGGGTTTTGAAAATAAAAAGGTTTGGCTACTGTGGTGTTTGTTCTTTTTGTAAGTTAATTAAAATGGGGTAGAAGTGGTTTTTTACTGGGGCACCAGTTAATAATGGTTAGTTTAAATGACGTGATGTGGGGGTGGTGCGGTGACAAAAAGGGGCGGGGGGGTTTTTCTAAAATTTGGTCAGATGAGTGAACTACGTAAAGACACGTGTACTTGACAGAAATAAACCCCCGGACACTCACTTCCCCAAACCCTAAATGTCGTCAAAAATTGTTTCATTCCCCCCCCCCCCCCCCCACCACAAAAACCCACTAACTTTCTTCATCCCCGTCATTTAATAACGAATCATCAACTCTTTCCTCCCCCACAGCTACTCTATATTTTTGGACCCTTTCTAACCCCATTTTGGGGGTATTTCCAGTGGAGGCCAGTTTTTGGGGATTCCCTGCCTTTTCCCAACCCTTTTCTCCCTTTTCCCCTTTCCCATCGTTTAAACATATAATTTATTACCGTTTTTCTTCGTAAATGTTTTTTTATAATAATTTTCAAATAAAAAAAAAGTAAAAAGCAATAAAAAAAATGCCCCTTATGAGGGGAGTTTAAAAAAATAGGGTGAACTTTTAATATTCCTTGAAATCCCTCGCCCATTTTAAAAATTTTGCGAGAAAAAATTTTTGATGGGTAGCAATAGAAGAAGCGGGGTTTTCCCCTTTGGGTTTTTCCCAAAGCCTATATTTTTGTTTCTTATAAAAAGAATCAAACCATGCATAAAATTAAAGTTAACTAAAAAATAAAATCATCTTTTCGGGATAAAATTTCCCCATGGATGATGTTTTTTATTTTTTTAACGCTAATTTTTGCATGGTTTTTAATTAAATTTTTCAGAAAATTATAAGGGAATGGAAAGCTAATTAAATTCCGCTTCTTTGATATGTTCATGTAAAAAAAACTTTACGCAAAATTCAAATTGCGATGAATTTTTAAAAAAATTTTAATTTCATGCATTTTCTTCAGAGTCTCATAATGGAAATTTTTTCATGTATTTTAAAATTTTTTTATTTGATAATATTATAGAACGAACATCCACGAAGATAACCCGTTTTATCATTTTAAATGATATTCCAATTTTTTATTTCTGTATTTTATGGAACAACCCTTTTTTTCTTGCCTTTCGATTGATGATTTTTTTTTTTTTAGTTAATGCTAATTTAGGCATGGGGGGTAATTCATTTATTTAGAAAACGAAAAATATCAATGGAAAGGGTAAAGAAAGTCCCGCTTCTTCTTCGCTAGCATCTAAAAAAGTTTTTTCCCCCCCCAAAAAATTAAAAAGGCGAAAAGGGTTTAAGTATAAAATTGAGGTTCATGGGATATTTCTTACCTCTCCCCCAAAAAATGGCATTTCTTTTTGGGGTATTTTCTGTTTTTTTTTATTTGATAAAATTATAGAACAAACGTTACGAAGATAAAGGTAAAAATCATATTAAATGTAAAACCCTTTGGAAAAGGGAAAAAGGGGGGGATGTTCTAAAATGGCCCGGAAACGCAAAAAACTGGCCTCCACTTATCAAGGGGGGGGGTTGGCGGGGGGCACGAGTAGCAAGTCCCAAAATATAGGGGTAGTCTTTTTTAGAGTAGCTTTTTTTCCCGAGGTTAAAAAACAAAATGACTTCCCAAAAACCACCCTTTTGATGACACGACTATCCCCCGCCGGGCCCGGGTTTCTGTAAGTGTCCAAGGGCCAAAAAAAGGCAATTAACTATAGCTGGTGGTTTAAAACGTTTCATTAAATTTCCCCCATAAAAAAAAGACAGATTGATACATTTAAATGAAAAAAAAATGAATGAGAGAAAGAACTGATTTACATATGTACAGGAATATTCAAAACAAATGTTCTCATCCCAATTCAATCAGTCAAATAATGTAACCACGCACAGTCATGACTCTTAAACATAGCTGTCATATATTAGGAAAGGGTAAAGATGGGGGAAATACGCTATGCTGGCGCGTGGCCTCGGTGCTATCTCCGTCGCATTAGCCTTTGACCTGTGGGGGGTGACCACGCGTTACCCCGGACACAGGGCTAGTGTGACATCCGGTTACCACAGTTACCTCAGTTACCTTCCCCAGGTTTCCCCAGGTACCCATTTATCAACCCCGAAAGGGACGAAGAACAGCTGTATGGGCTGGCCGCCAGCTTGCCCTGGCCCAGATACGAACCAGGGCCCGCAGATTCGTAGCCAAGCGCCCTAGCCACTACACCACGGAAGCGAACATATCGAGAACATATATGTCGTATATTGTGAAGGGATATTTTATACTGTAAAAAAACAATGCCACCATAAAAGTTACACAGAGTTAAGCTATATATATACAAAAGGCTAATAAACAAAGTAACAACCCTTACTACAAGTTTGCCTTGCGGGAATATTTACAAAGTCACAACGAAAAACAACAAGACTATAAAAACTGAATGAACCAATCTTTTCACCCTGCCATTAGCTCATGACAAGCCACGACCGATCACAGGGAAGGATGGCGAGGAAAATATTCACGTTGGCTTAAGGGAAGAACATGAATATCGGCAAAATAAATAATTTGTTGTGTTTGCCCAATGTTTGTCCGTGGATAAAATTGTAAGTGAACGATTACAAATGCAGCAAAAGTTAACCGGGAAAGCCATGAAGCTCGCTACACTCAAATAAAACATGACGGACTATTATGGCCGGGAAGGTTCCTGGTAAACAAAATCCCACTTCTTACGAATGAATAATAAACACAATCAATGCTTATTTTCCAATATTGTTACATTTTATATCAGAAGCCGAGAGCGTCCCGGGGTGCTGCATCGAGGTCCGGGAATCACTGCAGCGAAATGCCTTTGTTGCGAGACACACGGTTGCACAACATAAAGAAGGGATTATTATAACAACTTATTCTCGCTGGCCATAAGAAAGAATACATGGTGGTGCACGTCATTATATGCATAGAGACAGCCGACATACGGGCAGTTACGTGGATAGAAAGACTGCTGAAAATAAAAGAAGAATTATTAAAACAACTTACTCTCGCTGCCATAAGAAATAATACATGGTAGTGTGCACGTCATTGTATGCACAGAGACGGCGACAGACAGACATTTACCCGGATAGAAAGACAAGCCAGTGAGGGAGCACGGAAACAACACAGACAAGAACAACATGGAGAAGAAACTAAGAATTTCGCCGGAGATTACAGATCTTTTGACGCTTCCAGCCACCGCCATCTGCATTCCATCCTAGATCGAGTCAAATACTTTTTCTACTACGATTTTACCGACACAAATATATATTTCGTGCAAGGTTTTAATGACATTTTTAAAAGTAATGGTCGCCCTTCCTTACTTTTCTCTTTATGGTATTGTAGTGAAGATGGAACAAGGGTGAAACATTTACCGCATTGGGTGTTTAGTGTGTGGGCGTTGCTCTCGCTCCTCCTCTCTCTCCCCTCATCCCCTCTCTCTCTCTCTCTCCTCTCCTCTCCTCTCTCTCTCCTCCTCTCTCCCCCTCTCTCTCTCTCTTCTCTCTCTCTCTTGTATTCCCTCTGTTCTTCTTTGTAATTATCCTTCATTTAAATTCAACCCTTTTGTAATATTCCTTAAAAATTTATTTCAAATTTGGGAAATTTGATGATGCAAGATGATGATGCAAGATGATGATGCAAGATGATGATGCAAGATGATGATGCAAGATGATGATGGTTGGGGAGAGATGATGATGCAAGATGATGATGCAAAATTGATGATGTTGTTTTTTTCTTCCTGCTTTCTTTCAACATCATTAACCCCTTGAACCCAGAACGTAATTTCTATTGTAATTTGGCTGCCATTTAGAACGATTTTTAGTTAATATAGCAATACTTTTTTAGATATGACCCGTTTACTATCTTTGTCGACTACCTAATTTGATTTATTTTTATTACTTTTTCGTTATTTTATGGTTAACTACAGACGATTTTTTATAGCAAAGGGAAAAATCTGGGGCGTGAATGGGGTTAAAATCTGCTTACTTTCCTAGGTAGTCCACATGCCACGTGCAGAGGAAGGAGAGGTACCGATATACGAGCCGTTCTGGGGCACAATAACATTACCTAATATTTCGCCTATATTACATCGCTTATATTATGGTTTTTTTTTTTTACTCTAGTATTTAAGTTAACTCTTTGTCTTATTATTGTTTTTCTTTTTACGCCTGTATGCCTCCGGGCGATATTAAAATTATTATTATTATTATATTATTATAATTATTATTATTATTATCACAAAGTGGCGACTGTCTTGCTGAGGCACTACAACTATCTGCTCATGCCACGATAGTTTGATGATGATGATGATGATGCTGCTGATGATATGATGATGGTGATGATGGTGATGATAATGGTGATGATGATAATGATGTGACAGCGGCAAAAGGGGATCATGTAGAGGTCAG